>WNWK01007283.1:0-65000 GCA_009830355.1 Cherax destructor | reverse complement strand
GTTTCTAAAACACAAGCAGTGACAGGTTTCTAAAATACAACCTGAGAAAATTTCCAGGGCAGAGTCCTGTGAGCAGAATGTAAACAATACCCATGTGACTTACCCGTGAGCAGTTTCTAGAGTGCAACGCCTGGTAATAATGACAAACAACGGCACTGGGAGACTAACAGACACACACAGTAGATCACAAGACTCGCCTGGTCTCCTGGGTGAGGATAACAAATCCTTGCCAGGGTGTTGAGACTATAATGACGCTGTTGTTTCTTGTTCATATGTCAGCTCTAATGTGCCCCTAGTGAGCTATTGTTGTGAATTATAGTACCCTTCCCTTCTACCTCCCCCCCTCCCTCCCTTCACTCTTCATCTGGAGAATGCTCCCTTCAACCTCCCCCTCCCTCCACCTGGCCCACGCTCCCTTCAACCTCCCTCTCCCTCCCTCCTCCCTTCATCTGGCCCTCGCTCCCTTCAACCTCCCTTCCCTCCTCTCTCCACCTGGCCCTTGCTCCCTTCATCCCCCTCCTTCCAAGTAGCCCCCACCCCATTCAACCCCTCTCCACCTGGCCCCCTTCCCCATCAACCTCTCCCCCTCCCTCCACTTGGCACACGTTACCTTCAACCTCCCCTCCCTCCACACGGCCCCCACTCCCTTCAACCTCCCACTTTTTCCACCTATCCCCCACAGTATTCATCCTCCCCCTCCCCCTTTCCTCCACCTGGTCACCGCTCACTCACAGCTTGACACAGCTCCTGGACAGCGTTACGTTGCCAAGATAAAATGTCACATTAGTTGCATCTGCGTCCATTTACCTAACATTTTGTCAGTAATTCAACCATTGTTGCATGTGCAACAGTTAGATATCTTTATTCAGAAATGTCTCGCCTACACAGCACGTTTCTGCACCATAGTCTGTACAGCAGGTTTCTGTACCATAGACTGTACAGCAGGTTTCTGTACCATAGTCTGTACAGCAGGTTTTTGTACCATAGTCTGTACAGCAGGTTTCTGCACCATAGTCTGTACAGCAGGTTTCTGCACCATAGTCTGTACAGCAGGTTTCTGTACCATAGTCTGTACAGCAGGTTTCTGTACCATAGTCTGTACAGCAGGCTTCTGCACAATAGTCTGTACAGCAGGTTTCTGTACCACAGTCTGTACAGCAGGCTTCTGTACCATAGTCTGTACAGCAGGCTTCTGTACCATAGTCTGTACACCAGGCTTCTGCACAATAGTCTGTACAGAGGTTTCTGTACCACAGTCTGTACAGCAGGTTTCAGTACCATAGTCTGTACAGCAGGCTTCTGCACCATAGTCTGTACAGCAGGCTTCTGTACTATAGTCTGTACATCAGGCTTCTGCACCATAGTCTGTACAGCAGGTTGCAGGTTTCTGTACCATAGTCTGTACAGCAGGTTTCAGTACCATAGTCTGTACAGCAGGCTTCTGCACCATAGTCTGTACAGCAGGCTTCTGTACTATAGTCTGTACATCAGGCTTCTGCACCATAGTCTGTACAGCAGGTTGCAGGTTTCAGTACCATAGTCTGTACAGCAGGCTTCTGCACCATAGTCTGTACAGCAGGCTTCTGCACCATAGTCCGTACATCAGGCTTCTGCACCATAGTCTGTACAGCAGGTTTCTGTACCATAGTCTGTACAGTGGGCTTCTGCACAATAGTCTGTACAGCAGGCTTCTGCACCATAGTCTGTACAGCAGGCTTCTGCACCATAGTCTGTACAGATGGTTTCTGCACCATAGTGTGTACAGCTGGCTTCTGCACTATAATGTGTACAGCTGGCTTCTGTACCATAGTGTGTACAACAGGCTTCTGCAACATAATGTGAACAGCTGGCTTCTGTACCATAGTGTGTACAGCAGGCTTCTGCAACATAATGTGTACAGCTGGCTTCTGCACCATAGTGTGTACAGCTGGCTTCTGCACCATAGTGTGTACAGCTGGCTTCTGCACCATAGTGTGTACAGCTGGCTTCTGCACTATAATGTGTACAGCTGGCTTCTGCACCATAGTGTGTACAGCTGGCTTCTGCACCATAGTGTGTACAGCTGGCTTATTCACCATAGTGTGTACAGCTGGCTTCTGCACCATAGTGTGTACAGCTGGTTTCTGCACCATAGTGTGTACAGCTGGCTTCTGCACCATAGTGTGTACAGCTGGCTTCTGCACCATAGTGTGTACAGCTGGCTTCTTCACCATAGTGTGTACAGCTGACTTCTGCACCATAGTGTGTACAGCTGGCTTCTGCACCATAGTGTGTACAGCTGGCTTCTGCACTACAATGTGTACAGCTGGCTTCTGCACCATAGTGTGTACAGCTGGCTTCTGCACCATAGTGTGTACAGCTGGCTTCTTCACCATAGTGTGTACAGCTGGCTTCTGCACCATAGTGTGTACAGCTGGCTTCTGCACATAGTGTGTACAGCTGGCTTCTTCACCATAGTGTGTACAGCTGGCTTCTGCACCATAGTGTGAGAAATGGTATGGTTAATCTTTCTTACTTCAATGTTTCTTTACTAGAAACATCTACCCACTTGAAACTGCTGCCAGTCTCCTCTTCACTGCTGGTAACTGCTTCCAGTCTCCTCTTCACTGCTGGTAACTGCTTCCAGTCTCCTCTTCACTGCTGGTAACTGCTGCCAGTCTCCTCTTCACTTCTGGTAACTGCTTCCAGTCTCCTCTTCACTGCTGGTAACTGCTGCCAGTCTCCTCTTCACTGCTGGTAACTGCTTCCAGTCTCCTCTTCACTGCTGGTAACTGCTTCCAGTCTCCTCTTCACTGCTGGTAACTGCTTCCAGTCTCCTCTTCACTGCTGGTAACTGCTGCCAGTCTCCTCTTCACTGCTGGTAACTGCTTCCAGTCTCCTCTTCACTGCTGGTAACTGCTGCCAGTCTCCTCTTCACTGCTGGTAACTGCTTCCAGTCTCCTCTTCACTGCTGGTAACTGCTGCCAGTCTCCTCTTCACTGCTGGTAACTGCTGCCAGTCTTCTCTTCACTGCTGGTAACTGCTGCCAGTCTTCTCTTCACTGCTGGTAACTGCTGCCAGTCTCCTCTTCACTGCTGGTAACTGCTGCCAGTCTTCTCTTCACTGCTGGTAACTGCTGCCAGTCTTCTCTTCACTGCTGGTAACTGCTGCCAGTCTCCTCTTCACTGCTGGTAACTGCTGCCAGTCTCCTCTTCACTGCTGGTAACTGCTGCCAGTCTCCTCTTCACTGCTGGTAACTGCTGCCAGTCTCCTCTTCACTGCTGGTAACTGCTGCCAGTCTCCTCTTCACTGCTGGTAACTGCTTCCAGTCTCCTCTTCACTGCTGGTAACTGCTGCCAGTCTCCTCTTCACTGCTGGTAACTGCTTCCAGTCTCCTCTTCACTGCTGGTAACTGCTGCCAGTCTCCTCTTCACTGCTGGTAACTGCTGCCAGTCTCCTCTTCACTGCTGGTAACTGCTGCCAGTCTCCTCTTCACTGCTGGTAACTGCTGCCAGTCTCCTCTTCACTGCTGGTAACTGCTTCCAGTCTTCTCTTCACTGCTGGTAACTGCTGCCAGTCTCCTCTTCACTGCTGGTAACTGCTTCCAGTCTCCTCTTCACTGCTGGTAACTGCTGCCAGTCTCCTCTTCACTGCTGGTAACTGCTTCCAGTCTCCTCTTCACTGCTGGTAACTGCTGCCAGTCTCCTCTTCACTGCTGGTAACTGCTGCCAGTCTCCTCTTCACTGCTGGTAACTGCTGCTAGTCTTCTCTTCACTGCTGGTAACTGCTGCCAGTCTTCTCTTCACTGCTGGTAACTGCTGCCAGTCTTCTCTTCACTGCTGGTAACTGCTGCCAGTCTCCTCTTCACTGCTGGTAACTGCTGCCAGTCTTCTCTTCACTGCTGGTAACTGTTTCCAGTCTCCTCTTCACTGCTGGTAACTGCTGCCAGTCTTCTCTTCACTGCTGGTAACTGCTGCCAGTCTCCTCTTCACTGCTGGTAACTGCTGCCAGTCTTCTCTTCACTGCTGGTAACTGCTGCCAGTCTTCTCTTCACTGCTGGTAACTGCTGCTTCCCTTCACTACCTCCATCCATCTTTCATTATTTGCTATCATTATCAAGGCGATTTTTTAGTTTCTTATTTTCCTCCTTGAGAAGTAGAACCTTCTTTAAAACCTTGAACGTAGGTGAGGTGGGAGGACATGTGTGTGAGGAGGGAGGACAGGTGTGTGAGGAGGGAGGACAGGTATGTTAGGAGGGAGGACAGGTATGTTAGGAGGGAGGACAGGTGCGTGAGACCAGATGACAGGTATATGGAGCGAGAGGACAGGTATGTGAGGCGATAGGATAGGTGTGTGAGGCGGGAGAACAGGTGTGTGAGGCGGGAGAACAGGTGTATGATGCTGAAGGACATGCGTTTGACGAGTGTAAAACAGGTGACTGATGCAGGACAAGTGTGTGAGATGGGAGGACAGGTGTGTGAGGCGGGAGGATATGTTTGTGATGTGAGAGGACAGGTGTGTGAGATAAGAGGACAGGTGTGAGACGGGAGGACAGGTGTATGAGATGGAAGAGGACAGGTGTGGAGGCGGGGGACAGGTGTTGAGGTGGAGAACAGGTGTTGAGGAACGATGTTGACAGTAGACAGTGTGTGAGGCTGAGAGACAGGTGTGTTGAGGTGGAGACAGGTGTGTGTGGACAGGATATGTTAGGACAGTTTGGAGGTGCAGAGCACAGGTGTGTGAGTGAGACGACGAGGCAGTGTAAGAAGTGTGTGACAGGATAGGTTGAGACAGAACGGTGGGACAGGTGACGTGAGGACAGGAGAGCAGTGTGTGAGTGAGACGGACAGATGGCAGTGTAACAAGTAAGTGTGTGGCAGCGGAACAGGTATGAGGCAGGGAGACAGGTGTGTGACAGGTAGACAGGTGTGTGAGGCAGGGAGGCAGGTGTGTGAGGTCTGCGGAGAAGTTGATGAATGAGACACTTGGGTATCTATACTGTGGAAGCGTTTTGCCCACCAGTGGCTTATGTACGGAGAAGTGGCTTATGTACGGAGAAGTGGCTTATGTACGGAGAAGTGGCTTATGTACGGAGAAGTGGCTTATGTACGGAGAAGTGGCTTATGTACGGAGAAGTGGCTTCTGTACGGAGAAGTGGCTTATGTACGGAGAAGTGGCTTCTGTACGGAGAAGTGGCTTCTGTACGGAGAAGTGGCTTATGTACGGAGAAGTGGCTTATGAGTCTGGAGAAGTGGCTTATGTACGGAGAAGTGGCTTATGTACGGAGAAGTGGCTTATGTACGGAGAAGTGGCTTATGTACGGAGAAGTGGCTTTGTACGGAGAAGTGGCTTATGTACGGAGAAGTGGCTTATGTACGGAGAAGTGGCTTATGTACGGAGAAGTGGCTTCTGTACGGAGAAGTGGCTTATGTACGGAGAAGTGGCTTCTGTACGGAGAAGTGGCTTCTGTACGGAGAAGTGGCTTCTGTACGGAGAAGTGGCTTATGTACGGAGAAGTGGCTTATGTACGGAGAAGTGGCTTATGTACGGAGAAGTGGCTTATGTACGGAGAAGTGGCTTATGTACGGAGAAGTGGCTTATGTACGGAGAAGTGGCTTATGTACGGAGAAGTGGCTTATGTACGGAGAAGTGGCTTCTGTACGGAGAAGTGGCTTCTGTACGGAGAAGTGGCTTATGTACGGAGAAGTGGCTTATGTACGGAGAAGTGGCTTTGTACTGAGAAGTGGCTTATGTACGGAGAAGTGGCTTATGTACGGAGAAGTGGCTTATGTACGGAGAAGTGGCTTATGTACGGAGAAGTGGCTTTGTACGGAGAAGTGGCTTATGTACGGAGAAGTGGCTTATGTACGGAGAAGTGGCTTTGTACGGAGAAGTGGCTTCTGTACGGAGAAGTGGCTTATGTACGGAGAAGTGGCTTATGTACGGAGAAGTGGCTTCTGTACGGAGAAGTGGCTTATGTACGGAGAAGTGGCTTATGTACGGAGAAGTGGCTTATGTACGGAGAAGTGGCTTCTGTACGGAGAAGTGGCTTCTGTACTTAGAAGTGGCTTATGTACGGAGAAGTGGCTTATGTACGGAGAAGTGGCTTATGTACGGAGAAGTGGCTTATGTACGGAGAAGTGGCTTCTGTACGGAGAAGTGGCTTATGTACGGAGAAGTGGCTTCTGTACGGAGAAGTGGCTTATGTACGGAGAAGTGGCTTCTGTACGGAGAAGTGGCTTATGTACGGAGAAGTGGCTTATATACTGCAGTCAGGTGAGGTGAAGCAGCAAGCGTATAGGTTAGGCAAGTGTTGAAGAATTCCTCCAAGATGTTGATGTGTCTGACAGGTGTTATACACTTGTGGGACATTTGCTTTGTAGCGGGCTGTCTTAAGTAACAGGTGAAGAACGTCACGGAAGTTGCTTCTGGCTAGATTGGAAGAGTAATATAAGTAGTGTAGGTACGGGCGCTGCGTCGACCAAGCCTGTTATTGACTGGCTGCTCGGGCGCTTCCCAAGGCATTCATGAATACAAACATTAACCAGTGGTTACACTAGACATAAATCACACGCAATGTACATCACTGACAGTGATGTACATGTACAAGCCACTTCACCGGACATCTAATGTACTTTTATAAAGATTTATGGACTCAACCCATCGGTTCCAGGCTGACGAACTGATTACCTTAAACTCATCCTTATATTCCACCCTTTTTCTCTGGTGAGTGAGGCTGGAGAACAGGTGTGGGAGGCTGGAGGACAGGTGTGGGAGGCTGGAGGACAGGTGTGGGAGGCTGTAGGACAGGTGTGGGAGGCTGGAGGACAGGTGTGGGAGGCTGGAGGACAGGTGTGTGAGGCTGGAGGACAGGTATGGGAGGCTGGAGGACAAGTGTGGGAGGCTAGAGAACAGGTGTTGGAGGCTGGAGGACAGGTGTGGGAGGCTGGAGGACAGGTGTGTGAGGCTGGAGGACAGGTGTGGGAGGCTGGAGGACAGGTGTGTGAGGCTGGAGGACAGGTGTGGGAGGCTGGAGGACAGGTGTGTGAGGCTGGAGGACAGGTGTGGGAGGCTGGAGGACAGGTGTGTGAGGCTGGAGGACAGGTGTGGGAGGCTGGAGGACAGGTGTGGGAGGCTGGAGGACAGGTGTGTGAGGCTGGAGGACAGGTGTGGGAGGCTGGAGGACAGGTGTGGAGGCTGGAGGACAGGTGTGGGAGGCTGGAGGACAGGTGTGGAGGCTGGAGGACAGGGTGTGAGGCTGGAGGACAAGTGTGGTAGGCTGGAGGACAGGTGTGTGAGGCTGGAGGACAGGTGTGGGAGGCTGGAGGACAGGTGTGGGAAGCTGGAGGACAGGTGTGGGAGGCTAAAGGACAGGTGTGGGAGGCTGGAGGACAGGTGTGTGAGGCTGGAGGACAGGTGTGGGAGGCTGGAGGACAGGTGTGGGAGGCTGGAGGACAGGTGTGGGAGGCTGGAGGACAGGTGTGGGAGGCTGGAGGACAGGTGTGGGAGGCTGGAGGACAGGTGTGTGAGGCTGGAGGACAGATGTGGGAGGCTGGAGGACAGGTGTGTGAGGCTGGAGGACAGGTGTGTGAGGCTGGAGGACAGGTGTGGGAGGCTGGAGGACAGGTGTGGGAGGCTGGAGGACAGGTGTGGGAGGCTGGAGGACAGGTGTGGGAGGCTGGAGGACAGGTGTAGGAGGCTGGAGGACAGGTGTTGGAGGCTGGAGGACAGGTGTGTGAGGCTGGAGGACAGGTGTGTGAGGCTGGAGAAGAGGTGTGGGAGGCTGGAAGACAGGTGTGTGATGCTGGAGAACAGGTGTGGGAGGCTGGAAGACAGGTGTGGGAGGCTGGAGGACAGGTGTGTGAGGCTGGAGTATAGGAAAAAGTGAGTAAAAAAAACGGAGGATGCATAGTAAATATATTTTAAGCAACAGTGTGTGTACTCACCTAACTGTTCTCGCCTAATGACGGATGCAGGGGTTGATTCATAGCTCCTGGCCCCGCCTCTTCACTGGTCGCTACTAGGTCCACTCTCTTCCTACTCCATGAGCTTAATCATAACTCTTCCTAAAGTTATGTATGAATGCTGCCTCCACTACATCACTCTCCAGATTGAGACACTTATGTAACATATGGGAATCTTTATTGATGAAACGTTTCGCCACACAGTGGCTTCATCAGTCCAATACAAAGTAGAAAGGTGTAAGAGGAGGAGGAGTTTGAGGTAATCAGTCCCTCGGCCTGGAGTCGATGTGTTCAGTCCATCAATCTTGTAGAAAGTACAACATATTGCCGGAGAAGTGGCTTATATACTGTAGTCAGGAGGAGGCGGGGTCATAGTGGTACCATCCACTAGTCGAAGTAGGTCTTCGTCCAAAGGTTGGACAAGTGTTGAAGAATTTTTTGTATCAAGATCTCATGATGTTGCAGTGTCTGACAGATGTTGTAGTGTCTGACAGATGTTGCAGTGTCTGACAGATGTTGCAGTGTCTGACAGATGTTGTAGTGTCTGACAGATGTTGCAGTGTCTGACAGATGTTGCAGTGTCTGACAGATGTTGTAGTGTTGACAATGTGCAGTGTCTGACAGATGTTGCAGTGTCTGACAGATGTTGTAGTGTCTGACAGATGTGATAAATGGTATAAAACCGACAAGTTGAAGATTGAGACACTTGTGCAACATAAGTATATAAGCCACTTCTACGGCCCTTTGCTGTACTTTCTACAAGATTGATGGACTGAACACATCGACTCCAGGCCGAGGGACTGATTACCTCAAACTCCTCCTCTCCTTACACCTTTCTGCTTTGTATTGGACTGATGAAGCCACTGTGTGGTGAAACGTTTCTTCAATAAAGATACCCAATTGTTGCATAAGTGTCTCAATCTTCAACTTGTCTGTTTTATACCATTGATCACTCTCCAGATTGTTCCACTAAAGAAATACTTCCTAACAACTCTGTGACTCATCTGAGTTTTCAACTTCCAGTTGTGACCCCTTGTTGCTTTGTCACATCTCTATCCACCTTGTCAATTCTTCTCAGTATTTTCTATGTTGTTATCATGTCTTACCCTATTCCTCCGATCTCCCAGCGTTGTCAGGTTGAGTTCCCTTAACCTCTCCTCGCTGGACAAACCCCTCAGCTCCTGGACTAGTCTTGCTGCGAACCTTTGCACTTTATTTTTTTACGTGTTTTGCCAAGTGTGGGTTCTATACTGGTGCTGCATACTCCAATATGGGTCTGACGTACAGGATGTACGTAGATGTCGAAATGCTATTCTCAGGTTTGCCAGGGCCCAGTATGCTGCAGCAGTTATTTGGTTGATGTGCGCCTTAGATGTGCTCGGTATGATGCTCACTCCAAGATCCTTTTCCCTGAGGGAGTTTTGCAGCCTCTGACCTTTTAGGCTGTACTCTGTCTGCAGTTTCCTTTATCCTTCCCCAAGCTTCATATCTTTGCAGTTGCTGGGGTTAAATTCCAGGAGCCATTTCTCAGACCAGGCTTGCAGCCTGTCCAGAACCCTATGTAGGCTTACCTGATCCTCGTCCGCTTGTATTCTACTCATTAGTTTCACATCATCTGCAAACAGAGACACCTCTGTCTCTATCCCTTCTGTCATATCATTCACATATACAAGAAATAACACCGGACCTAGGAGTGACCCTTGTAGAACACCACTCTACACATGCAGCTATTCTGACACCCCATCTCGGACCGACACCCTTTGTTTCCTTCCTGTCAGGCAATCCCTGATCCATTGCAGTACATTCTCTCCTAGTCTTGCCAGCTCCTCTAGTTTTTCAACCAGTCTCATGTGTGGTACTGTGTCGAAAGCCTTTTTACAGTCCAAGAAGATGCAGTCTACCCATCCCTCTCTCTCCTGTCTTATTTATGTTACTGTGTCATTAAACTCCAATAGGTTTGAGATGCAGGATTTTCCTTCCCTGAAGCCGTGT
The DNA here is from genome assembly GCA_009830355.1 of Cherax destructor. NCBI lineage: Eukaryota > Metazoa > Arthropoda > Malacostraca > Decapoda > Parastacidae > Cherax > Cherax destructor. The sequence continues at coordinate 55,065 of WNWK01007283.1, read as the reverse complement.
TAGTTGTCAGGTATTGTTCCATTCAGTTCTAGGTGCTCCAAAACTCTTTTCCTGATAATTTTCTCCATAAATTTACATACAACAGATGTCAGCGACACTGGTTGTCTTCCACACCTCAGGCAGTTGCCCTGTTTCGATAGATTTATTGATGATTGTTGTTAGTGGCACACACACAGTGCATGTGCTCCCTCTCTCAGGACCCACGGAGAAATGATGTCCGGCCCCATTGCTTTTGAGGTATCTAGTTCGTTTAGCAGCATCTTCACCTCCTCCTTCGTTGTGTGTAGCACTTGATGGTGTACCCCACCATCAAGTGCTTTTTGGAGTCCTTTCTGTCTCCACTGTAAATACTTCTTTCAATTTCATGTTGAGCTCTTTACATACTTCTCGGTCATTTCTTGTGATCTTTCCTTCTTCCTTCCTCGGCCTGATTACCTGGTCCTTGGCTGTGTTTTCCCCCTGATGTTATTGTACAACAGCTTTGGGTTAGACTTTGCTTTTGCTGCTATGTCATTTCTGAATTACCGCTGGGCCTTCCTCCTTATCTGCGCATATTCGTTTCTGGCTCTTTGACTAATCTCCTTATTTTCCTGAGTGCTTTGCCTTCTATACTTCTTCCCTTCTCTAGCGCATTTAGTTTTGGCCTCTCTACACCTTTGGATGAACCAAGGGCTCATCCTGGCCTTCCCATTATTTCTCTTGCCCTCGGGTACGAACCCCTCCTCTGCTTCATTGCATTTTGTTGTCACATATTTCATCATTTTATTTACTGAATTTCCCGCCAGTTCTCTTTCCCACTGAACCTCGTGCAGGAAATTCCTCATGCCTGTGTAGTCCCTCTCTTGTATTTTGGCTTCTTTCGTCCTATGTATTCGAAGCTCAGGACCACATGATCACTCGCTCCGAGGGGCCTTTCATATGTGATGTCCTCAATGTCTGAACTACTCAAGGTGAATACTAGGTCCAGTCTAGCTGGTTCGTCCTCTCCCCTCTCTCTGGTAGTGTCCCTAATGTGATGATGCATGAGGTTTTTCCAGTACCACCTCCATTATCTTAGCCCTCCACGTTTCTGGGTTCCCATGTGGTTTCAGGTTTTCCCAGTCAGTTACCTTGTGACTGAAGTCACCCACAACTAGTAGCTTTGTCCTGTCCACATGGGCTCTTCTGGCCACTTCAGTTATTGCTCTGTTACTCTCATCATATTCTTGTCTTGGCCTCCCAATACTCTGGACCTCTAGTCCGGAGTATTCCTATTATGTTGTCCCTTGCTTCTCCTCTGTCTCCTCTTTCCAATTCCCCAAAATTTCACTGGTTTTTGATGAGCAGTGCAACTCCTCTACCCCCCTTATCTTTCCTCAGGATCTGATATCTAGATGGAAAGATGGTGTCTGTTATCATTCCTATGTGCTTGGTTTCTGTGAGAGCTATTATGTCTGGTGACGCCTCTGTGATTCTTTCGTGTCATTCCTCCTACTTATTCGTTATTCCATCAGCATTGGTGTACCATACCTTCAGTTTCCTCTCCAACACTGTATTCTTGAGGGGGTTGTGGGGGCTGCGGGAATGGGAGACCTGGCAGGGTGCTAGGGAGTCTACTGCATGGGGTGGGGTGGGGGCTGTGAGTGTGGAGTGTGGTTTGTTTTGGGATAATATGTTTGGTTGCAGGTGGTTCTGTGGGTGTTTGCACTTGATGCTCCACTTGACTCTGGTTGTCTCCTACTGACTCTAGTCTTGTCTCTCTTGCCACTTTCGTCTTTGTGTCCTCTCAATTTCAGTCGCTCTCTTCTCATTCTGTCATGATCTAGGTACACCCTCTGGTATGCTGCTGATTCCTTTAGCTTTGGTTTCTGCTGCAGGATCTTGTTCTGCACCGTTTCTGTCTTGGAAATCAATTTGACTGGCCATTTCTTCCACTCGATTATCCCCTTTTTCTCTGAAAATTTATCATCTCAGTCATGTCCTCCCCTTCTATTTGTTTGATGATATATTCAATCTTTTTTTTTCTCTCTCTGCCATCTTTCATTATATGTCCACCCTTCCCTCTCCTAAAGCCCACGAATAAAAACTGACATCTTCCTCTCTTCTTCCCATTGCTTTTCCCCCCATTTTCCTGGGTCCCATTTAAACATATACATTACCTCCTTTATTATTTCCTGGATCTCCTGGTGGCTTGATCATGCCTCTGCAACGGGCCCATCACATTCTCTACCTAGACCAACCTCACTGACTGCTCTCCCTGTACCCAACAACATGCCACTTTCATTCCTCAACATATAGTGGTGGCCTGATAGGGCCTCAACATAGGACCTGTCTCCTTCATTTCCTTTGGACCCCTCGTTAGATATTGGAGTACTTGCTCCAGATACTATGTTTCCTCTATTCATTGGCCCTGTATCTTGCTTCAGCATTTTTACTTTAGCTTCAAGATTCTGTTTTCTGGCTTCTGCAGCTTCAGCTCACAACTCCCACTTCTTCTTCTCTGAATCTATCCTTTTCTTCATGTCCACTAACACACTGTCCAATAACACTGTCCACTAACACATTGTCCTCTAACACTGTCCACTAACACACTGTCCACTAACACTGTCCACTAACACAGTCCACTAACCCTGTCCACTAACATATTGTCCACTAACACTGTCCGCTAACACTGTCCACTAACACACTGTTCACTAACACTGTCCATTAACACACTGTCAACTAACACACAAGAAGGCCATCGACACAGTTCCTCACAAGAGATTAGTGCAGAAGCTGGAGGATCAGCCACATATAACAGGAAGGGCACTGCAATGGATCAAAGAATACCTGACAGGGAGGCAACAACGAGTCATGGTACGAGATGAGGTATCACAATGGGCGCCTGTGACGATCGGGGTTCCACAGAGGTCAGTCCTAGGACCAGTGCTGTTTTTGGTATATGTGAATGACATGATGGAAGGGATAGAATCAGAAGTGTCCCTGTTTGCAGATGATGTGAAGTTAATGAGAAGAATTAAATCAGATGAGGACCAGGAAGGACTACAAAGAGACCTGGACAGGCTGGATACGTGGTCCAGCAACTAGCTGCTCGAATTTAACCCCACCAAATGCAAAGTCATGAAGATCGGGGAAGGGTAAATAAGACCGCAGACAGAGTATAGGCTAGGTGGCCAAAGACTGCAAGCCTCGCTCAAGGGAAAAGATCTCATGGTGAGTATAATACAGAGCACATCTCCGGAAGCACACATCAACCAGATAACTGCTGCAGCATATGGGCGCCTGGCAAACCTGAGAATAGCGTTCCGATACCTCAGTAAAAAATCGTTCAAGACTCTGTACGCCGTCTATGTCAGGCCCATACTGGAGTATGTAGCACCAGTTTGGAACCCTCACCTGGTAAAGCACGTCAAGAAATTAGAGAAAGTGCAAAGGTTTGCAACAAGGCTAGTTCCGGAGCAATGGGAAATGTCCTACGAATAAAGGTTAAGGGAAATAGGCCTGACGACACTGGAGGACAGGAGGGTTAGGGGAGACATGATAACGACATACAAAATACTGCGAGGAATAGATAAGGAGGACAGAGACAGGATGTTCCAGAGAGGGGACACAGAAACAATGGGTCACAATTGGAAGTTGAAGACTCAGATGAGTCAAAGGGATGTTATTAAGTATTTCTTCAGTCACAGAGTTGTCAGGAAGTGGAATAGTCTGGAAAATGACGTAGTGGAGGCAGAAACCATACATAGCTTTAATACGAAGTATGATAAAGCTCATGGAGCAGGGAGAGATAGGACCTATTAGCAAACAGTGAAGAGGCGGGGCCAGGAGCTGAGTTTCAACCCCTGCAACTACAAATAGGTGAGTACAAATTGGTGAGTAATGTCCACTCACGCACTGTCCACTCATACATTCTGCAATCACTCTACACACACACTACTCTCAAACACTCTACACTCACACATTCTACACTCACACATTCTACACTCACACACTCTACACTCACACACTCTACACTCACACACTCTACACTCACACACTCTACACTCACACACTATACACTCACACACTCTACACTCACACACTCTACACTCACACACTCTACACTCACACATTCTACACACACATTCTATACTCACACACTCTACACTCACATTCTACACTATCACACTCTACACTCACACACTATGCACTCACACACTATACACTCACACACTCTACACTCACACAATCTACACTCACACATTATACACTCACACATTCTACACTCACACACTCTACACTCACATTCTACACTATCACACTCTACACTCACACACTATGCACTCACACACTATACACTCACACACTCTACACTCACACACTCTACAATCACACACTACTCTCACACAATCTACACTCATACTCTCACACACTCTACACTCACACACTACTCTAACACACTCTACACTCATACTCTCACACACTCTAACACTCACACACTCTACACTCACACACTCTACACTCACAAACTCTACACTCACACATTCTACACTCACACATTCTACACTCACACATTCTACACTCACACACTCTACACTCACACACTCTACACTCTCACACTCTACACTCACACATTCTACACTCACAAACTCCACACTCTTACACTCTACTCTCACACACTCTACTCTCACACACTCTTCACTCACACATTCTACTCTCTACATTCACACACTCTACACTCACACACTCTACAATCACACACTACTCTCACACACTCTACACTCATACTCTCACACACTCTACACTCACACACTACTCTCACACACTCTACATTCATACACTCACACACTCTACAATCTCACACTCTACTCTGACACACTCTAAGCTCACACATTCTACACTCACACACTCTACACTCACACACTCTACACTTACACACTCTACACTTACACACTCCACACTCACACACTTTACACTCACACACTATACTCACACACACTAGACTCACACACTCTACACTCAAATCTCACACACTCTACATTCATACACTCACACACTCTACACTCACACGCTACTCTCACACACTTTACACTCACACGCTACTCTCACACACTCTACACTCACACTCTCTACACTCACACACTCTACACTCACACACTACTCTCACACACTCTACACTCACACACTCTACACTCACACACTCTACACTCACATACTCTACACTCACACACTACACTCACACACTCTACACTCATACTCTCACACACTCTACACTCACACACTCTACACTCACACTGTACACTCACACACTGTACACTCACACACTACTCTCACACACTTACACATTCCACACTCACACACTCTACACTCACACACTACTCTCACACACTCTACACTCACACTCTCTACACTCACACACTACTCTCACACAATCTACACACATACACTTACACATTCTATACTCACATACTCTACACTCACACACTCTACACTCACACACTACTCTCACACACTCCACACTCACACACTCTACACTCAAACACTACTCTCACACACTCTACACTCACACACTCTACACTCACACACTACTCTCACACACTCTACACTCATACACTCTACACTCACACACTACACTCACACGCTACTCTCACACACTCTACACTCATACACCTGCACATTCTACACTCGCACACTCTACACTCACACACTACTCTCACACATTCTATTCAAGATTGATGGACTGACAACATCGACTCAAGATTGAGGGACTGACCACCTCAAACTCCTCCTGTTCTTCACGATTCTCCTTTGTATGGACTGATGAAGCCACTGTGTGGCGAAACGTTTCCTCAATAAAGATACCCAAGTGTTGCATATGTGTCTAATTTACCAACTCGTCGGTTCTCTGAACCATTTATTTACACACTCTACACTCACACACTACTCTCACACACTCTACATTCTTACACTCACACACTCTACAATCTCACACTCTACTCTGACACACTCTACTCTGACACACTCTACGCTCACACATTCTACACTCACACTCTACAGTCACACACTTTACACTCACACACTCTACACTCACACACTACTCTCACACTACACTCATACTCTCACACACTCTACACTCACACACTACTCTCACACTACACTCATACTCTCACACACTCTACACTCACACACTCTACATTCATACACTCACACACTCTACACGCACACACTCTACACGCACACACTCTACACGCACACACTCTACACGCACACACTCTACACTCACACACTCTACACTCACACACTACTCTCACACACTCTACACTCATACACTCACACACTCTACACTCACACACTCTACACTCAAACACAACTCTCACACACTCTATACTCATACACTCACACATGCTACACTCGCACACTCTACACTCACATCACTCCACACTCACACTATTCTACACTCACACCACACTCTACACTTCACACATCTCTCTACACTTCACACCTTCACACTCTACACTTCTCACACACTTCTACTACACACTTCACTCACACATTCTACACTCTCACACTCTACACTCACACACTACTTTCACTCACTCTACACTCATACACTCACACATGCTACACTCGCACACTCTCCACTCACACATCCAAATTATTGCCAATTAAACTAAAAGGTGTTGAGTGAATATTTGCAAGATCACTATACTCTCATGATATTTGCACCTCTTCTCTCTCTCTCTCTCTCTTCTTCCTGCTTCTTGCACATTTGAGATATTTGGAAAAGGAGTAGAACATTGTATTGGTAAGCCTTTCCTTTCTTATTCTCCGCTATGAGGAGAAATTTTCATAGTGTTCCTGGAACACAAACAACTATGGACATTTTCCTGTAGCTGTTCACAAAACTCAACTGAGACATTTTCCTTGTAGCCTGTGTCACTAACACTAAACTGACCCCCACTCTCTTACCTGTGATGATCTCGCGGTTCTAACTTGCTCACCATACACCGCACCTTATTGTCTCTATCACAGTACAGTCACAGGCAGGATGGCTCGGATATGGAAAACAAGCCACGGGGAGGGGGAAATTTTCAGTTTAAGATCTTTCACACTTTCTCCTGCTTTGTCAGGATCTTTGCAATGTTGCAAGAGTTGCAACAGACACGTTAAAAGGATATATTTTTCAGAGGAAAGGTATCGTGTTGACGCTGGGTCATGAGAGGTATCGCGGTATGGGCAAACACCAACACGCTAACTTTCCTCTGATAGAACTTTTCCCTTAACCTGTCTGTTGCAAGTCTTGCAACATAGCATAGCTCCTGATGAAGCACAAAAACGCAAAATATCATGAGCTGAAGATCTCAATCTCCCCTTTGGAGAGTTTATGAAGCTAAAATCATGGGCAGATTATTAGAAGGTTGAACCAAATATGAAGTCGAGAGGATTTCATTTGAGAACCACCAGCCAAACATGGACCTGTTGCCATAGTGCATTGCTCTTATTTCACAATGCAGTGAACGTTCAGTAGAACTCGGCCTACTGGACCACGCCAGTAGAGAGTCAGTGAAGATGAAAATATTGGTAGCTATAAAAATTGTTTGGGCAAATGTTACAAAGTATAGACATCTGCAGAGAATACTACAAGGTCTTCCCTCTAGCATTCAGCTGTTTCTGGTTTTTGTAACAGGTTGTCAGAATAAGATAAGGTTTAGTTATCCCTTGAATTGAGTGAAATATTAATAGAGTTTTGGAATTACAACTAGATAATAATAATCAAACGAAATAAAATTTGATATCTTTAATACAAAAGGTGTCTAGGTGGATAATAAGTATTACCTAGTTTAGGATACAAGCTCCTTCATATTTCTTGTAGTGCAATATTGAATTGTACTTATGGTAATATAGTGCTGAGGGCACTTTTCGTACAGTACAAATCGTAAGTATTTTACTATGATGAGGTATACTCTTGAATACGAATAATACAAATATATACAAGTGTATGAATGTGTATGTGTGTTCAAAGTGCTCGTAATGTCTTAGTAAGACTTGACTCGAAATAGACTTAAATAGTGATTGACAATATGTCCTCAAATAATCTATCTTCCCGAACATCAAGGTAATCAAAACAGCTTGCTTGTGCAAAATGTCAGAAAATTCACCAAACAGCAATAATGTACCAAGCGGCAGCACAGCGTCACGAACAATGAGAGAAAATAGCGAACCTAACTGAGGACCATCAGCAGATCTGTTCTACAGATTTTCAGTTCTTTTTAAAAAGATACTAGTTACTGTGCTCTTATTGACCGAGTGCCATGATGGCTAAAAGAGTGAAAATAATTTGCAGAATGTGTTACTTTTTTGTACATACTGAATTCTGATAAAGAGTCGTTCTGTGAAGTCGTTCGGCGAAGGCACAGCATTCAGATTTCCTTCTAGCTGTTCCCAATTCCTCTCTGGGCACTCGACTCGACCCACAGGCCATTCGGGTTGGTGTTGCTCTTCGCCTAGCCGCCCCCATACTCACCGAACATAGGTGTATTTGCGGCAGGGCGACGGCTGATCAATTCGGACTTCATGGTCTAGTGTGTCACACATCAGAAGGGAAGTATGCTAGACATGAGGAGGTCAACGACTTCATAATTAGAAGCCTCTCCTCAGCCCGTTGCCCAGCTCAACAGGAACCCCAAGTACAGAGTCAAAAGCGTCCTGATGGAGCCAGTATGCTACCCTGGAAGGATGGTAAGCAGATTGCCTGGGATTACACCTGTGATGCCACATTGGCAGACACCTACTTGCCATACTCCGAACCTGATGGGGGTGGAGCTGCCAGCTACAGGGAGACCCACAAGACCCGCAAATATAAAGGCCTTTCCCCTTGCTATAACCCCATCCCATGGGGCAAGTGTGCTCTAACGTTCCTCAAAGAGCAGGGTGAAAAACCCATCATAGAAACCAAGGGTCACAGGGCGGCCAGCTTCCTGTTTCAGAGACTCAGTTTTTTGTCTTTAAATAAAGTCTACATAGAATATAGAGGATGGTAGGAGAAGACAATATTCAAACAGCTCGGGGAAGAACCTTGAGTTTTCCCTGAATTAAGTTTATTCTTTTCTCTGAGGATGAGGGTCCCCAGGACAGTTCCAGAGGTGGTAACTCCCTATATTTTTATAAAATACACACATACGGAGTTACCAACCTTGGAACTGTCCTGGGGACCCTCATCCTCAGAGAAAAGAATAAACTTACTTCAGGGAAAACTTAAGGTTCTCCCTGATGCTGTTTGAATATTGGCTTCTCCTACCAATATTCACACACACACACAAACATATATGTATATATATATATATATATATATATATATATATATATATATATATATATATATATATATATATATATATATATATATATATACATAAAATATATATATATATATATATATATATATATATATATATATATATATATATATATATATATATATATATATATATATATATATATAATACATAATATATATATATATATATATATATATAATATATATATATATATATATATATATATATATATATATATATATATATATATATATATATATATATATATATATATATATATATATATATATATATATATATATATATATATATGCAAAAAGATCACAGTAAACAGGTGATATCAAAATATGCAAGACAACCACTATGAAAAAATAGAAGAATTCCAAGCGCTTTCGTGACTACTAACATTATCAAGGAACTATAAAAGGAAACGTGAGAAGAAGGCTTATAAAGAGGCAGAATACACCTCACAGTAGCGTAACATCTCACGACTCTGTGAAGAGGAACATAAGAAAGGACCTGAAACTCTTCCCAAGAATTAAGATTAGTACAATTTATCATTAAATTCTTCCCAAATTTTATTAATTATAAATGAATTCAATTTATATAAACCAAAAGTAATATTCATATTATTTTCAAAACTGCTTTTAATGAAACATGATTATATTATATTCCTCTCAACCATGGACTTGCTTGATACAACCTTCTCAGCATTTTGAAAATCAATTGTATGGTTAAAGTCTCTCACATGAATAAATAGAGCGTTAGAATCTTGTCCAGTTCTAATGCTATATTTATGTTGTTTTAATCTTAGTTCAAGACTTTTACCAGTTTGACCATAATAAACTTTATCGCATATTTTACAGGGAATCTTATAGACACATCCGTCAGCATTTTTGGGGAATTTTTATCAAAAGTCTTTTACTGTATCAAGATTTTTAAATACAACTTTGATATTAAAATTCTTAAGAAAGGAAGGCATATCAACCAAGTTTTCATGGTAAGGGAGAACCAACATATTTTTGGTTGAATAAAGTTGGTTGTCCCTTTCTGGATTGTAAAAAGTATTTCTAGCTATTTTAAAAGATTTATCAATTATGTTTCTTGGGTATTTTAAATCATTAGCTATTTCATAAATTTTAGAGATTTCTTCATCTATGAACTCTGGACTACAAATGCGTAAAGCTCTCAAAAACATAGAAGAGAAAACCGACACTTTAACTCTATCTTGATGTGAAGAGTAATAGTGTACATAGGAACAGTTATTTGTAGGTTTTCTGTAAATTTTAAATTTAAAATCAATGTTACCTTTAATAATAGAAACATCTAGGAAGGGTAATGAGTTATTTACTTCAAATTCAACAGTAAAATTTATAGAATGAGCTAAGCTATTTAATTTGACAAGGAAATGGTTTATGTCTACATTCTTAGGCATAAGGCACAAAATGTCATCAACATATCTATACCTCTTAGCTCTATTGGGAAGGATTGTGTTAAGCAATCTTGTTTCGAAAAATTCCATATATAAATTACTAAGAACAGGTGAAAAGGATTTATATATATATATATATATATATATATATATATATATATATATATATATATATATATATATATATATATATATATATATATATATATATATATATGTCATGCCGATTAGGTAAGGCTCACCATGCCATATAAGACAAGTGAAAATTTGTGTATGCAATAATTTCGCAAAAATCATTCTAAACCTAAAGAAAAATATATTGCATTATGTTTGTTTATTATTAAATTATTGTAAACTTATCTAAAATATATTTAGTTGGATTAGGCTAAATTAAATTGGATTGTTATAATAAGGTTAGGTAAGTTTTCTAAGGTTCTTTTGGAACAAAATTATTAATTTTTACATTAACATAAATGAAAAAAATATAAATTTAAGCATTTAAGAGAAAATTTTAGAAAGGACTTAAATTTAAATGAGTTCTTGCTAATTGACCAATTTTACCTATTCGGCACGAATATATATATATATATATATATATATATATATATATATATATATATATATATATATATATATATATATATATATATATATATATATATATATATATATATATTTCGTTAGGTTTAGAATGATTTTTGCGAAATTACTGCATACACAAATTTTCGCTTGTCTTATATGGCAAGAAAATCGTTGCTATTTAAGCCAAAATCGCAAGTTTTAACCTAATCGGCACGACATATATATAGAGAGAGCGTCATGTGTTTTCGCTCACAATGAGGTGGGCCAAAGAATCATAGGTTCGAGCCCTTACTAGTGCAGTGTAGTTATTGATCAATACCACTCGTTCGTGGTTACAATAATATATATATATATATATATATATATATATATATATATATATATATATATATATATATATATAACGAAAAAATATATTTCATTGTGTTTGTTTATTATTAAATTAATGTTAACGTATCTAAAATATATTTAGTTGGGTTAGGCTAAATTAAATTGCGCTTGTTGTAATAAGGTTAGGTAGGTTTTCAAAGTTTCTTTTGGTACAAAATTATAAATTCTTACATTAACATAAATGAAAAAAATATATCTTTAAACGTATAAGAGAAAATTTTAGAAAGGACTTAATTTTAGATGAGTTCTTGCTAATTGACCAGTTTTACCTAATCGGCACGACATATATATATATATATATATATGTCGTGCAGGGTGTTCAGCAAGGTGATCCACTCGCTCAACTTCTCTTCTGTTTGGCAGTAAGAGAACTAACTTCCAGCCTACGCAGCGAGCTCAACATCTGGTACCTGGATGATGGCACTCTGGCAGGTACTGGGGAGTCCCTGTTAGAGGACCTACAACGGGTGAAGACACAGGGAGGAAGGAGCCTTAGGACTCATCCTCAATCCCTCAAAGTGTGAAATCATCACATGAAATCAGGAAATAATTAATGCGGTGCGAACAATCCTCCCAGAAGTCACTACTACCACTCCATCCAACAGTACCCTCCTGGGAGCACCGCTGGGTCACCAGGCCATCGACACTGTCCTCAAGGACAAAGTGAATGACCTGAAAAGATTGGAGGAGAGAATAAGTGATCTTGATGCCCATGATGCCCTGTATCTCCTCACAAGGTGTCTTACTATGCCAAGACTCACTTACTTCTTGAGGTGCGCACCTTCTTTTGACAACCCAACACTTAACGAGTATGACGCACACCTGAGATCAACCTTTAAGAAGGCACTGAATCTGTCACTAGATGATCGGCAATGGGAGCAGGCAACCCTCCCAGTGCAACTAGGAGGTATAGGGGTGCGCAAAGCAACGCAGGTAGCTTTACCTGCATTTCTGTCATCGTGTTTGGCCTCCTGTGGATTAGTCAAGAAAATTGTCCCCGAACGCTTGAGAGGTGTGGTGGGAGCTCAGGTCCCCAGGTTCATTGAAGCAGCCGAGCGATGGGACATCCTGGCAGACTCCTCCAGTAGACCAGCTCCTCCCAAAGAGCACAAACAGTCCCACTGGAAAAAATTGCCAACACAATGCTCACCAACGCTTCAGGAAAGGACAAAGCTCGTCTCCTAGCGGTGAAGGCACTACACTCAGGAGATTTCCTTCTAGCTGTTCCCAATTCCTCTCTGGGGACTTGACTCGACCCACAGGCCATTCGGATTGGTGTTGCTCTTCGCCTAGCCGCCCCCATACTCACCGAACATAGTTGTATTTGCGGCAGGGAGACGGCTGATCAATTCGGACTTCATGGTCTCGTGTGTCACACATCAGAAGGAAAGTATGCTAGACATGAGGAAGTCAACGACATCATAAAGAGAAGCCTCGCCACGGCCCGTTGCCCAGCTCAACGAGAACCCCAAGTGCAGAGGTCTGATGGAAGTCAAAAGCGTCCTGATGGAGCCACTATGCTACCCTGGAAGGATGGTAAGCAGATTGCTTGGGACTACACCTGTGCTGCCACAATGGCAGACACCTACTTGCCATACTCCGCAGCCGAAGGGGGTGGAGCTGCCAGCCACAGGGAGACCCAGAAGACTCGCAAATATGAAGGCCTTCCCCCTTGCTATAACTTCATCCCAATAGGGTCGGAGACCCTTAGAGCATGGGGCAAGTGTGCTCTAAAGTTTCTCAAAGAGCTGGGTGAGAAACTCATCATAGAAACCAGGGACCACAGGGCGACCAGCTTCCTCTTTCAGAGACTCAGTGTGGCGATCCAGAGGGGAAATGCCTGCAGCGTTCTGGGCACGCGGCCCACTGCCGGGGAGCTGGACGAAGTATTTGACATGTAGCTCTGAGTTGTTATCTATGTTGTTTTACTCCCCATTGTATTCTTGTCAATGTATTTTGTCTTGAAATAAAGTTTGTATAAAAAAGATGGGGTGGTAGGGGAAGTGGAATAATCAAATGGCTTCAGAGAGAAATCAAAATATTCTTCCTTGAAGCCTTTTTATCCACTTCTCCGAGGCAATGGGTCCCACAATTTACACCAGAGGTGGACCCCATCCTATATATATATATATGTTAAAGCAAAATGTTTGAATGAGGTTAGTTAGTGTACTTGAGAAGAAGCAAGTCACTGGGTAATTATTTAAGCTTCACATACAAAAAGTCAGTGAGTCTACCTACCTTACTGCTTCCATTAAGGAAAAAAATGCACAAATAATTATTTAGGATTCACTTAAAACTGACCTTCTTCCCTGTGCTCTCTTCTGCTCTCTCCTGCCATTCTCTTCTCTCTTTGCTTTAGTTTTCCATCTTCCTTTCCAATATTAATTATAGTAGACGGTTCCCTGGGTTCTTTAACTTGTCCATTAGTTTTGTTATTTTTTTTTTCAGTTTTCTCTCTTGATTTATTATACTTGTTTGTCATCCAGGTTTCCAGGATCAAGACTGGATGTTCACCACCCAGGTAGTCCCACACTAATATTCTGGAGCCTCGTTCTCCCATAAAACTGTTCACCACTGGCTCCTCGACTTTTACAGCCTCGTTTTTATCCCAAACATCACGAGGCTCGGTGGGTGGTTGCTTGGTTAATGGGGTTTAAAGCCAGCAGACTACGCTACTATCATTAAGATTCCTCGTAACTCTCTCACTAAATACAAAGAAATATTTTAACACCTAAAACAGGGATTTAAGTAACGTTATTATGTATACTCCGAGAGAAATACACCTCTGTGTATATATTACTTGTCTTCCTTCGCGTTATGAGCGCCCCCGGGCCACAGCATATTCTCCATCCCATTACAATACCAGAGGAAATATTTTTTTGCAGGGAGTTTCACAAATTGTGTTGATAACTCTCGTTTGTTTTACTGTAACTTTTACCTGTTTCCTTCCAGTTGGTCACGCATTACTAGTCCAGTCAACTGTTGTGTTCCTGATACGCTTGACACAGGTATATACGCTAAACAAATAGCAACAAAAAACTTGACCATCCTTTTGCAGCAAAGTAGACTTGCTTCGGTAGCTGCGTTTTCTGATCAAGGTATTCCCTTATCCTATAAGCCCAGCCCAATCTACCTCAGCAGTAATGCAGAGGGTTCAGAAAATTCTAATGCAGTGAAGAGCAAAATAGGAATGAGGATGCATATAATGATATATATGCACTGATATGCACGCGTTTATGTGCATGTGTTTACAAATGCGCGTGTCTGTGTATGTAGTCACCAATTTATGGTTGCAGGGGTCGAGTCATAGCTCCTGGCCCCGCCTCTTCACTGATTGCTACTAGGTCCTCTCTCTCTCCCTGTCTTTGCCTATGTATGCGTGTATCTATATATATGTATACCCATATATACATGTACCTGATATATGCATGTTATATATATATATATATATATATATATATATATATATATATATATATATATATATATATATATATATATATATATATATATATATATATTATATATATATATATATATATATATATATATATATATATATATATATATATATATATATATATATATATATATATATATATATATAATATGTACCTATGTACCTACATATGAGAGTACCTATATATGCTTGTAGCAGAGCTGCTCATACTCAGATTCTCATAGACCTCCTCTGCTCAGAGCGGCGTATCTCTGTACCCCCTCAGTATGGCGTATACCTGGATTATGCCTAGAGAGGGTTTCAGGGGTCAACGCCCCCACGGCCAGGTCTGAGACCAGGCATCGTGATGGATCAGGGTCTGACCAACCAGGCTGTTACTGATGCAAACTGACGTACGAACCACAGCCTGGCTGCTCAGGTACTGACTTTAGGTGCCTGTCCAGTGCCATCTTGAAGACAGCCAGGGTCTATTGGTAATCCCCCATATGTATGCTGGGAGGCAGTTGAAGAGTCTTGGGACCCTGACACTTACTGTGTTGTCTCTCAGTGTACTCGTGGCGCCCCTGCTTTTCATTGGGTGAATGTTGCTTCTCCTGCCGAGTTTTTTGCTTTCATAGGGAGTGATTTTCGTGTGCAAATTTGGTACTAATCCCTCTAGGATTTTCCAAGTGTATATTATCATGTATCTCTCTCGTCTGCATTCCAGGGAATACAAACGAAGGGACTCCAACCGTTCCCAGTAATTTAGGTGCCTTATCGTACTTATGTGTTCTTTGTACATTCTCCAGGTAATCAATTTCGTCTGCCTTGAAGGGGCAGTTAGTGTACAGCAGTATTCCAGCCTAGAGAGAACAATCGATTTGAAGAGAATTGTCATGGGCTTGCCATCCCTAGTTTTGAAGGTTCTCATTATCCATCCTATCAATTTTCTAGCAGATGCGGTAGTTACACTGTTATGGTCTTTGAAGGTGAGATCCTAACATTATCACTCCCAGGTCCTTCACATTACTTTTTCGCTCTGTTGTATGGTTAGAATTTGTTGTATACCCTGATACAGTTTTAATTTCCTCAAGTTTTCCATATCTGAGTAGTTGAAATTTCTCTTCATTGAACTTTCACATTGTTTTGAGTGGCCCATTGGAAGATTTGGTTGTTGTCAGCTTAGAGTCTTGCCGTGCCTTCGATGGAGGACACTGTCATGACAATTCGAGTGTCATACGCAAAGGAAGACACGTAGCTATGGCTTCCATCTCTGTCTATGTCATATATGAGGATGAGGAATAAGATAGGAGCGAGTACTGTGCCTTGTGGAACACAGCTTTTCACAGTAGCTGCCTGGGACTTTACTCAGTTTCCTATTACTCTTTGTGTTCTATTTGTTAGGAAGTTATAGGTCCATCTACCAACTTTTCCTGTTATTCCTTTATCACACATTTTGTGTGCTATTACACCATGGTCACACTTGTCGAAGGCTTTTGCAAAGTCTGTGTATACTACATCTGCACTTTGTTTATCCTCTATAGCATCCAGGACCTTGTCATAGTGGTCTAGTAGCTAGGACAGGCAGGAGCAACCTGCTCTAAATCCCTGTTGCCCTGGGTTGTGTAACTGATGGGTATCTAGGTGGTTGGCAATCTTGCTTCTTAGAACCCTTTCAAAGATTTTTATGATATGGGATGTTAGTGCTATTGGTCTGTAGTTCTTTGCAATTGCTTTACTGCCGCCTTTGTAGAGTGGGGCTATGTCTGTTGTTTTTAGTGTGTGTGGGATGACCCTTGTGTCCATGCTCCCTCTCCATAGAATGCTGAAGGCACTTGACAGGGGCTTCTTGCAGTTCTTGATGAACACAGAGTTCCATGAGTCTGGGCCTGGGGCAGAGTACATGGGCATGTCATTTATTGCCTTTTCAAAGTCTTGTGGTGTTAGGATAATATCCGAGATTTTTTAGATGACCAAATTTTTGGTCTCGTTCAAAAATAATTCTCTTAGATTGTCGACCCTTAGTCTGGGTAACGGCTCGCTAAACACTGATTCGTACTGGGACTTTAGTATCTCACTCATTTCTTTGCTGACATCTGTGTATGTCCCACCTCGCCTTAGCTGGGACCCAATACTGGGCCCTTAGATTTGGCATAAGAGAAGAAGTATTTTATTTTCAATGTCCTTTATGGCTTTTAGTTCTTCTTAAGTTTCTTGTCTCCTGTAAGATTCCTTCAGCTTAAGTTCGATATTTGCTATTTCACTAACCAGTGCCTCTCTTTGTGTTTCAGATATATTGGCCCCTCTCAGCAGCTCTGTGATTCTTCACCTTCGTCTGTATAAGGAGCGTCTCTCTCTTTCTTGTTTACATCTTCTCTTTTTAATGGAATGTGCATTGAGCAGACCTCAAGAACCACAGAGTTTATTTTTTCAAGGCAAAGGTTCGGATCCGTGTTGTTAAGGATATCTTTCCAGCTTGTTTAATTTAAGACATGGTTGACTTGTTCCCATTGTATGTTTTTTTTTAGTGAAGTTGAATTTTGTGAAGATATCCTCATGATTGATCACATTTTGCTGGTCAGGAGCCCAGTGCATACATGTCTGTACCTCTATTATGTTGTGATCTGAGTGTATTGCCTTTGATATGGTTATATTACGTATCAGATCGTCGTTGTTAGTGAAGATGAGGTCCAGTGTATTTTCTAGTCTTGTAGGCTCTAATATTTGCTGGTTTAAGGTGAATTTATTGCAGAGATTTAATAGCTCGTGTGTGTGTGTGAATTTTCATCTGAGCTCCTACATTTTAGGTGTCTCAAGTTTAAATCACCAGTAGCAAGATGTTTGGGGCAGGAGTTGGGAGATTTTCCAGACAGTGGTCAATTTTCAAAAGCTGTTCCTAGAATTGCTGGTAAGTTGCACCGGAGGCTTGTATACAACAACAATGACAAGGTTTTGGATTTTAATCTTTACTGACAAAACTTCAACTACATCAGTTGAGGTGTTTAGTAGTTCTGAGCAAATGAGCGACTCTGTGACGTACAAACCAAACCTCCCTTGTTGCCTGTTTAGTCTGTCGCATCTGAATAGGTTATAACTTGGGATCCATATTTCGTTGACAAAATTATCATTTATGTGGGTCTCTGTGAAAACTGCGAACATTGCATTTGACTCCGTGAGCAGTCCCTTGATGTAAGGAATTTTGTTGTTTGTTGACGGCTTTAGACCCTGTATGTTTGCAAAAATAAATGTCGTTATATTGATGGAATTAAAAGAGGTTTTATTTGCTGGCTCTAATATCTGTTGTTCTGGAGTGGAGGCCAATGTCTATGCCTTTGCTCCAGAAGTGTTTTCAGTTGGTGTAAGATTTCTGTCATTTCTTGCCATTTTTTTTTTATTCCTGGCACTAAAAAACCTCCTTCTCTGGAGAGGTTATGGCTCCCCTCTTTTGTTTCCCATAGTCTGGCTGGTCTGTGTCTTCTTGTTCCCTTTAGATGATGTGCCTGGCAGTATATGTTGTAAAATTTTCTTTCATGGAGTGACGAGTGACGCATTTCATGGTGAAATAAGTTACAGGAAGGGGAGTTGCACTCTCCTGTTGTCATGTGGGTGCGGCATTTTTTAGGATGGTCAAAGGTGCATGTCCCACCTGTTTTAAAAGATATACCATGCCTGCAGATACCCAAGGCATAGAATTTGCATATATTGGAATTTTCTTTGCTAGGATTTTTTGTGGCTGCATTCGCTGCTGGCGCACTTTTTTGTTTCACCTCTACCTACCGCCCCTGTATGGATGGACATCAGTGCTTCCACTAGCTTTTACTGGTAATGTGTCAACACTATTCCCTGAGGCATCATTCCCTTTTGTTCCATCTCCAGCAGTATCGCTAATTTGTACCTCTGTAAATTGAAAAACGTAGTCTTTACCTGTTTCATTACAAGGGCCACTATCTCCATTTAGTGTGTTGTCCTCCAGGACAACACTAGCACCCTCTGGAGCACTGTCCTCCAGGACAACACTAGCACCCTCTGGAGCACTGTCTTCCAGGACAGCCCCGTCCAACCCACCCATATTATTTTCCCAGCTGTCATACCAGGCTGACATGTCTTTCAACAAGGATATGTTATTGTTCTTGTCTTTAAATATAGATGTAAATTCCTCACACAGGTGTATCTCGTTTGGGCAGTCCTAAAAACATTTCTCATATTTTATATCAAAAGTGGTCACTAGAGTAAAGTTCCTGCATGACCCATGAGACCATTTACCACAGTCATTTGCATGTAATCCAGAAATGACTTCGTCTGTTACCCTTTCTGGAGACTACACAGATTTTCATGGTGGTGATCATTTACAACACTTTACAACTCTCCTAACTAACTATTCCATAACTACTAAAAGTATTTAGTTGTTACCGTTTAACTGTTCTTCTGGGTAGGCTCGCTAGGATAGGCTTATTATATAAAAGTTTCTATATATATATACATATATATATATATATATATATATATATATATATATATATATATATATATATATATATATATATATATATATATATATATATATATATATATATATATATATATATATATATAATATATATATATATATATATATATATATATATATATACATATATATATATATATATATATACAGTCGTTTGATTTATATGGATTTTGTGTATTATAGTTTCAATTCCATACAACAATCTTCTCTCCTGGTGCACTTGAACAGCTCTTCAAGGTAGGCCTGCTATAAATGGCCTACTATAAAAGTAGATTGTTTTATATGTTGTTATACTATATACTTTAGTTTGATATACGTATATGGAATACTGCAGTTTGCTATGTATGGATTTTATGTATTGTAGTTTCAATACCTTACACCGTGCTGTATGACCCTTGTAGGTTTCGCTCTTCTTTTTTATTACAATAATAATTCAATCCCTTACAACAATCCCTTACAACAATCCCTTACAACAATCCCTTACAACAATCCCTTACAACAATCCCTTACAACAATCCCTTACAACAATCCCTTACAACAATCCCTTACAACAATCCCTTACAACAATCCCTTACAACAATCCCTTACAACAATCTTCCCTCCTTACACTTGAGCAGTTCCGTGTAGGCTGTTAGCTTACTATAAAAGTATTTTGTTTTAGATGTTGGTATACGTGCTGTATGATATATATGATATATATACTGTAGTTTGATATACATGGATTTTATGTATTATATTTTCCATCCCATACAACAATATCTCCTCCTTGATACACTACAAAAGTTTTCCTGCCATAAAAGTATTTTGCTTTATATACTAGTGTAAATTCTTTATTTTACTCTATATATATAGTTTATGTAGTTATGAATTTTATGTATTTGTATACGTTAGTAATGCTGCAGTTTATATCTACAGTTTGTAGCTCTGTTTTCTCAGATCAAGAGTGCATCAGCAGGAGCAAGATTTTTAGACTCATATACTTAATGATTTTTTCATAAAAAGTTGATGGTATGGCGACGTTGATGTCCGGAGATTTTCAGACTCTCGTAGACATTGTAGACCTTATCTCCTGATACTGTAAGGATCAATATTGCATCGCCACGAACGAGATGCTACAGCTCTTTGTCCCAAAGGTAAGCTCCAGACCACTTATGTGGTATTTAGGCAAGCTACAGCTCCTGGGTCCCAAATCAGATGTTTCTGATAACTTATGTGAATCTTAAGACGCATGTCTCGGTCCCCCAAGCGTGTGTTGCAGCTCCTGGTACCGAGTGACATACTCTGCGTAAATCACAACTCACAATCATACTCTGTACAACCCACAACAACCACAACCACATACTCTACAAAACACAAGTGACAATCATAGATATTACAAACTCACAACTTTTCAACTAGAACCAAAAATCACAGCTCACAAATACACTCTGTACAAGCATCTCTACAAATTCATCGACTACAACTACAACCATCTGTCTACAAAAACACAAGCTGCACTACAAACAACCCTACAACTCTCTAGTCTAGTGACTCATAATTTCCCCACCTCACCAGCCTTTTACAGGGCAATACCTGATTTACAATACATGGCACACGAAGTTGCCTCTCCAACACATACACACACACACACACACACACACACACACACAACACACACACACACACACACACACACACACAAAACACACACACACAAAACCACACACACACACACACACACACACACACACACACACACACACACACACACACATACACACACACACACACACGAACTGTCTCCAGTCAGAAAAAGGAGGTGTGAAGGTCACAGTTACATAAAAGAAATTGAAATCAGTGCCACGAGAGAGAGGGGAAGGACGTAGGCCTAGTGAGGGTGCAGATAGTATTGCCACATCCCAATACCAAAATTCAATCCAGAATAAGAGACCCAAGCCAGGGAGTTAATGAGATAAGAATACACGAGTTAGTGTACAGTGTATACAGGGAATATAGTGACGAAGAAACAGAAGAGGAAGCAGGAGCCAAATCGTGAAGCATCGTGCATCAGGGAGCCAGACGACAGCTTCTGCCAGAGTAAAGTACATAGCCTTTTTGTGGTTGTATGAGGGAGCTGAGTCCGGCCCTGAATAACTGATAGCTGAAGGTCATTATGCATGCTCTAGAGAGCTGACTATCATACCTAGAGCACTTAACACTTAGTAGAGGAGAGGAACTGGGGAGGTTTAAGTGAGGGCCACGAGGCACATGAGTGCGCGCGCAGGTGCTAAGATCAATAAAATACACTAACATAATTTATTCAGTAAGTAAGTAAAGTTATTCAGGTATACATGAGTACAGTGATAGGTTATCACACAGCAGCATACGTGTAGAGAACCTAGGATAACCCAGCAAGTCAGACAGCGTGAAATATTTTATTTAAATCAAGGTAGAGAGGACAAGTGCACACACGCACACACACACACGAGTGTGTGGATACACACACATACATGAACAGCTAGAGCTGTGGAAACTGACCTCTACACCACCCCTGCCCCTGTCCTCTGCTCCCTCTTTACTCTCCTCTCTCTATCTCTCTCTCCCTCTTTCTATCTCTATCTCCCTCTTTCTCTCTCTCTCTCTATCTCCTTCATTCTATCTCTATCTCCCACTCTCTCTCTCTCTCTCTCTCTCTCTCTCTCTCTCTCTCTCTCTCTCTCTCTCTCTCTCTCTCTCTTTATCTCTCTATCTCCCTATCTCTCTCTCCCCCCTTATATATCTCTCTCTCTTCCTCCTCACTTGCCCTCCCACTCCCTCACACCACCACTCTATCCCCCTCCTTCCCTCTCCCCCTCCCTCTTACACTCCCATCTACCATCCTATCACTTTCTATCTCTCTCTCTCCCTCTCCCCTCTCTCTCCCCCAGTTCTCTCTCCCCCTCTCACCCCCTCTCTGTTCTCCTCTCTCTCCTCCCTTCCCTCTCTCCCTCTCTCTCCCCTCTCCTCTCCTCTCTCTCTCTCTCTCTCTCTTCCTCCTCTCTCTCTCTCTCTCTCTCTCTCTCTCTCTCTCTCTCTCTCTCTCTCTCTCTCTCTCTCTCTCTCTCTCTCTCTCTCTCTCTCTCTCTCCTCTCTCCTCCCTCCCTCTCTCTCTCCTCCTCACCTCTCCATCCTCTCTCCCCTCCCTCCTCTCCCCCTGCTAACCAGCAGTTCCATCTCCTCCTCTCTCCTGTGCATACCTAATCTTCCTCCTCCCCTCCCTCTAATCTTCTCCTCCCCATCCCCTTTCCCTACCTTCCCTCCCTGCACCCCCAGTACTTCTACCACCTCTCTCCCCTTCTCTTCCCACCCATGCTTAACAAGCAGTTTCTCTCCCCCTCTTTCCTTATACCTTCTAATCTCTCCCTGCCACTGTCCCCCTCCCACTTCATATCCTTCTCCCTCCACCCTATCTCCCTTTCTCTCCCTACAACATACACCCATCTTTACACTCACACCCACTCACTCAGAAAATATATAAGCCTCCTCTTCCTCCTCACACTCGCCCTCACACTCTCCCTCACACCATCACTCTGTCCCCCTCCCTCCCTCTCCCTCCAACTTACACTCCCATCCCCCATTCTATCACTTTCTCTCCCTCCCTCCCTCTCTCTCTTTCTTTCTCTCTCCCTCTCTCTTCATCCTCACCTTCCATCCAACTTCCTTCTCCTCCCCCCCTCTCTCTCTCTCCCTAGCCTCACTGCAATCCCTTTCCCATCTCTCCCTATACCCCTAATCTCTCCCTGCTACTGTCCTCCCTCCCACCTCATATCCTCCTCCCCCACCCTACCTCTCTCCCCTCCCACCTCATGTCCTTCTCCCCCACCCTACCTCCCTTCCCCTTTCCCTCCCTACTGCAAACACCATCCTCACACATACACCCACTCCGAAAATACACAAACTTCGTTATGTGGTAAAATGGGTTACCCAGGAACAAGGAAGAGAATCAGGGGCATGGTGGACAAACCTGGTAGGGAAGTTTGGGAGGCAGAGCTCAAAAAAAAGGGAGAATGACTGGGGAAGGAAGCTAGATGAGCTTGGCAAGAAAATGGAGGAGAGGATAGCTGCAGAGAGAAGAAAGTGGGAGCTACAAGCCAAAGCAGCAGAAGATAAGATACAGTGCTTAGAAGAGGAACTGAAAAACCTGACACAGCTTAAAGAGAAAAATGACAGTACAGACATAACATCAGGAACTTCTACATTAGTCATAGACAAGGGGACTGTAGGGAGCAAAGAAACTATACTGTATGCAGAGGCCCTTTTAGACCCACGTGGGGCCATGGCAAAGACGAGAAACACACTAGGAACAAATGAGAGGTCAGAAGACAATGAAGGAGCTATGCTAGATGCAGGGACTCTAACAGACACCTACAGGGGCCAGGAACAGCTGAGCAAGTGAGACAGACCACTGAGCTTCAGCCAGGGAAGGGATTAAAGGAAGGAATGCTCCAATGGAAGGAACTAAAACACCTCAGAGGACGCAATGGGAGACACAGTGGGAGGCCGAAAGGGAGAAGGGGAAACCCATGATGAAAGAAAACAGGAGGAGAAAAAAGTGATTGAAGGTATCATGAAAGCAATAGGTGAGGGCGACATGACCCAGGTGACAAATTTTCGGAGAATTGAGTGGTTTGCAAGGGAAAGAAAACGGCCTCTCAAAGTAATTTTCAAGGCAGAATCAGCTCGAACCATGATCCTGCAGGAGAAAGCACGACTGAGGGACAAACCGGAGTACCAGAGAGTATACCTCGATTGAGACAGAACACAAGAGGAAAGGACGATACTGAAAGAGAGGGTACGAAGACGAAAGGAGGAATGAGAGGAAATAACAAAGACGAGCAGAAGAACCCAGACCCAGGAGGAAGAACAAACACACCCTCCAGAAACATCGGCAGAAGGACTCCAACCATGACAACCCCCAAGGCAACTGAACAATCTAAACCAACACTCACATACTGCTTCCTATCTCCCCACCCCCACACATATGGACACTCTGCCCCCACCCCCCTCATCACAAACCCTACCCCCACCGCAACCCCCCATAGGCCCCTGCCAGGGCTCCTGCTCCCCAACCTCAACATTCTCTCAGGACTACAGTTTTAGAAAAGAAGTTGAGGGTTTGAGGTATGACACGAGAGAGAAGGGTGGATTTACTACATTTTCTTGGACTGCAAGTAGGCCTTCGATACAGTTCCTCAAAAGAGATTAGTGCAGAAGCTAGAGGATCAGGCACGTATAACAGGAAAGGCACTGCAATGGATCAGAGAATACCTGACTGGGAGGCAACAACGAGTCATGGTACGTGATGAGGTATCACAGTGGCCGCCTGTGACGTGCGGGGTCCCACAAGGGTCAGTCCTAAGACCAGTGCTATTTTTGGTATATGTGAATGACATGATGGAATGGATAGACTCAGAAGTGTCCCTCTTTGCAGATGATATGAAGTTAATGAGAAGAATTAAATCAAATGAGGATCAGACAGGCTGGACACGTGGTCCAGCAACTGGCTTCTCGAGTTTAATTACGCTAAATGCAAAGTCATGAAGATTGGGGAAGGGCAAAGAAGACCGCAGACAGAGTACAGGCTAGGTGGCCAAAGACTGCAAACCTCACTCATAGCATTCCGATACTTTAGTATCGGTGGTGGACAGAGACAAGATGTTCCAGAGATGGGACACAGAAACAAGGGGTCACAATTGGAAGTTGAAGACTCAGACGAGTCAAAGGTATGCTAGGAAGTATTTCTTCAGTCATAGAGTTGTCAAGAAGTGGAATAGTCTAGCAATTGATGTAGTGGAGGCAGGAACCATACATAGCTTTACGATGAGGTATGATAAAGCTCATGGAGCAGCGAGAGAGAAGACCTAGTAGCGGTCAGTGAAGAGGCGGGGCCAGGAGCTAAGTCTCGACCCCTGCAACCACAATTAGGTGAGTACACACACACACACATACATACATACACACACACATATACAAACATACACACACACATGCACACACATATACAGACACAAACATACACAAACACATACGTATACACACACACACACACACACACACATAGTAGGGATGCTGTGTGGGCTAGTCACAACTTGTAGAGCTCCGTGAATATAAGTGTTTTTGAGGGCTACCCAAGGATACTGCAGGGGTTATCAAGTGTGTCAGGGTAGTGAACAACCCTTGAAGCGATTTACGAGTTGCCCTGAGCCACATAAGTGTGGGGAGAGCCATAATTTTATAAGTGAACTAGAAATAAATATTTGGTGGCGGGGTCAGAGTGGGCCTAGTGTGCTCCAGACGACGTTGCCACGTGTGTCACCCTAGATAATAAAGTGAAATAAATATGTGACAAGTGAAAGAAATACAGTGAATAGGTTATATTATATATCGTAATAATATTGGTAGAATTACCGACAATATGTTAAGTAAAAGGACACAAATGCAACTAATGTGACATTTTATTGTGGAAACGTTTCGCTCTCCAGGAGCTTGAAACGTTGCCACAATAAAATGTCACATTAGTTGCATTTGTGTCCTTTTACTTAATATATTATATATCGACAAGAAACAAAAGTGGATATACGCCAGAACATCACATCGAGTTGGACAATCTACAGGATACTACACGCTGGACAAGCTGCATCGCATCGCAAGTATTCACCTATGCATGATTTTCGGGGTATCGGGTGTAAGTTCCAATTACCTAACCGCTAAGCTGTTTGTGAACGGTCAACTCTCATAGTAAGATAAGGAATAGGAAATCAAGTACTCGGTAACTAGTAGCAATTGGTAATTTCTAGTAGAAAAGGGCGAGCAGACAGGTGAATCATAGAATACATTAACTGGTAGATCAGGTGTGTCAGGTCAGGCCAGGTAGAGGAGCACTGTAGACTACGTGTTACTCGCAGACCCCACATACACACATACATACACACTCATACACCATAACACAATTTCACCACTACTTTTCACACAATAAATCCACACACATATAATTCCACACACACATAGGTTAATGCAAAAGCAAGAGGATCAGACACACGTAACAGGAAAAGCACTGCAATGGATCAGAGAATATGTGACAGGGAGGCAACAACGAGTCATGGTACGTGACGAGATGTCAGAGTGGGCACCTGTGACGAGTGGAGTTCCACAAGGGTCAGTCCTAGGACCTGTACTGTTTTTGGTATATGTGAATGACATAACGGAAGGGATAGACTCAGAAGTGTCCCTGTTTGCAGATGATGTGAAGTTAATGAGAAGAATCAAATCAGTCGAGGATCAGGCAGGACTACAAAGAGACCTGGACAGGCTACAAGCCTGGTGCAGTAACTGGCTCCTTGAATTTAACCCTGCCAAATGTAAAGTCATGAATATCGGGGAAGGGCAAAGAAGACCGCAGACAGAGTATAGTCTAGGTGGCAAAAGACTGCAAACCTCACTCAAAGAAAAGATCTTGGGGTGAGTATAATACCGAGCACATCTCCTGAGGCACACATCAATCAGATAACTGCTGCAGCATACGGGCGGCTGGCAAACCTAAGAATAGCGTTCCAATACCTCACTAAGGAATCATTCAAGACTCTGTACACCATATACGTCAGGCCCATACTGGAGTATGCAGCACCAGTTTGGAACCCACACCTGGTCAAGCACGTCAAGAAATTAGAGAAAGTGCAAAGGTTTGCAACAAGACTAGTCCCAGAGCTAAGGGGATTGTCCTACGAATAAAGGTTAAGGGAAATCGGCCTGACGACACTAGAGGACAGGAGGGTTAGGGGAGACATGGTAACGACATATAAAATACTGCGAGGAATAGATAAGGTGGACAGAGACAAGATGTTCCAGAGATGGAACACAGAAACAAGGGGTCACAATTGGATGTTGAAGACTCCTATGAGTCAAAGGGATGTTAGGAAGTATTTCTTCAGTCATAGAGTTGTCAGGAAGTGGAATAGACTAGAGAGCGACGTAGTGGAGGAAGGAACCATACATAGTTTTAAGACGAGGTTTGATAAAGCTCATGGAGCAGGGAGAGAGAGGACCTAGTAGCAATCAGTGAAGAGGCGGGGCCAGGAGCTATGACTCGACCCCTGCAACCACAAATAGGGGAGTTCACTCACACACACACACACCCTGTCGCGGGCAGTGAAGAGGTGAGGCCAGGAGCTAAGTCTCGACCCTTGCAAGCACAATTAAGTGAGTACAATTAGGTGAGTACACACACAAACATACATACATACACACACACACATGATTGGGAAAGGGCAAAGAAGACGACAGACGGAGTACAGTCTAGGGGGCCAGAGACTACAAACCTCAATCAAGGAGAAAGATCTTGTGGTGAGTATAACACCAGGCACATCTCCTGAGGCGCACATCAACCAAATAACTGCTGCAGCATATGGGCGCCTAGCAAACCTAAGAACAGCATTCCGACATCTTAATAAAGAATCGTTCAGGACCTTGTACACTGTGTACGTTAGGCCCATACTGGAGTATGCAGCACCAGTTTGGAACCCACACCTAGCCAAGCACGTAAAGAAACTAGATAAAGTGCAATGGTTTACAACTAAGGGGTATGGCCTACGAGATGTTAAGGGAAATCGACCTGACGACACTGGAGGACAGGAGACAAAGGGGGGACATGATAACGACATATAGAATACTGAGAGGAATTGACAAGGTGGACAGAGACAGAATGTTCCAGAGATGGGACACAGCAACAAGGGGACACAGTTGGAAGTTGAAGACTCAGATGAATCACAGGGATGTTAGGAAGTATTTCTTCAGTCACAGAGTTGTCAAGAAGTGGAATAGTTTGTGAAGCGATGTAGTGGAGGCAGGATCCATACATAGCTTTAAGAAGAGGTATGATAAAGCTCATAGCGCAGGGAGAGTGATCCAGTAGAGGCCGGTAAAGAGGTGGGGCCAGGAGCTATGACTCGACCCCTGCAACCACAACTAGATGAGCACACACACACACAAATACGGTTACATATATTAATAACATACACACGCAGCAAAAACATATGTCTAGTTTATCTAGGATAACACAATAAATAAAAAAGTGACTTATTTTCCACAGACAGTAATAAAGAACACAACGATAGGTGGAACACATATGTTATTAGCGGTATATGCAAATGATGAGCACATTACATGTATTATTATTATTCTGGTCAGCAATACATTGTACATAAATTTGCATGTTATTTTATCTACAAAGATTATCGACGACTTTTTTTTCTCGTGTGTTATATCAAAAAGAAAAGGTGTTATTTATGGCTCTTTAAATCTAAGTAGTCTTGTATTAAGTCTCTTAAATGATAAAAAAAAGTAATATTATACGTTGGTTGGAGATTTCAATGCCACATTGTGTACTTCTCCACGTGGGAATATTTTGCCAGTAACTCATCAAAAGATGTCAGTGTTTCAATACCATTTTGAGTGGTATTCCGTGTGTAAGACTTCGTCCTAACTCAAAACAAGACATCACTGCTAGAAAACAACAGTGCTAAGGAAATAATTAAAAAATTAACATATCTTAAATATTTTATTACAAGGAGGGAGGGTTGTGAGCAGAAACTATGGGCAGCTCTGAGATACGCCATAATGTTAAAGCCCCAAATTTCGAGAAAAAAAATAAAAAGAAAAATCAGAAAAGAAAGTTTAAAAAATTATTGAAATTCTTTTTTTGGGCCTCCCACATTGGTGGGGTTACGCTGCTCTGAGTTATTATACACTACTGTGTACCTATGTATGTACCTATATATGAGAGTACCTATATATCTTTGTACTTATAAATGTATGTACCTATATATATATATATATATATATATATATATATATATATATATATATATATATATATATATAATATATATATATATATATATATATATATATATATATATATATATATATATATATATATATATATATATATATATATATATATAGTACCTATATATATGTGTGTACTATATATGGGTGTGCCTATACATGTACTATATACACATACTATATATACATGTACACACACACACACACACACACACACACACACATATATATATATATATATATATATATATATATATATATATATATATATATATATATATATATATATATATATATATATATATATATATATATATATATATATATATATATATATATATGCAAGACAACCATTATGAAAAGAAGAATTCCAAGCGCTTTCGTGACTACTCACATTATCAAGGAACTATGAGTAGTCACCAAAGCGCTTGGAATTCTTCTATTTTTCATAGTGGTTGTCTTGCATATTTTGATATCACCTGTTTACTGTGATCTCTTTGCATTATATATATATATATATATATATATATATATATATATATATATATATATATATATATATATATATATATATATATATGTCGTGCCGATTAGGTAAAACTGGTCAATTAGCAAGAACTCATCTAAAATTAAGTCCTTTCTAAAATTTTCTCTTATACGTTTAAAGGAGCTCAGATACGACAGCTGAGAATTGTCCCTCCCATCTGTCACTATCCCAGACCCCTCCTTTAAAGTGCAGGCATTGTACTTCCCATTTCCAGGACTCAAGTCCAACTAAATCAATTAACTGGTTTCCCTGAATCCCTTCACACAATGTTACCCTGCTCACACTCCAACAGATCGTCATGTCCCAAAACCATTCGTCTCCATTCACTCCTATCTAACACGCTCACACATGCTTGCTGGAAGTCCAAGCCCCTCGCCCACAATACCTCCTTTACCCCTTCCCTCCAACCTTTTCTAGGACGACCCCTACCCCGCCTTCCTTTCCCTACAGATTTATACGCTCTCCAAGTCATTCTACTATGATCCATTCTCTCTAAATGACCAAACCACCTCAACAACCCTTCTTCAGCCCTCTGACAAATACTTTTAGTAACTCCACACCTTCTCCTAATTTCCACATTCCGAATTTTCTGCATAATATTTACACCACACATTGCCCTTAGACAGGACATCTCCACTGCCTCCAGCCTCCTCCTCGCTGCAGCATTTGCAACCCATGCTTCACACCCATATAAGAGTGTTGGTACGACTATACTTTCGTACATTCCTTCTTTGCCCCATGGATAACGTTTTTTGTCTCCACAGATACCTCAACGCACCACTCACCTCTTTTCTTTCATCAATTCTATGGTTAACCTCATCCTTCATAAACCCATCCGCTGACACGTCAACTCCCAAATATCTGAAAACATTTACTTCTTCCATAATCCCTCTCTCCAATGTGATATCCAATTTTTCTTTATTTAAATCGTTTGATACCCTCATCACCTTACTCTTATCTATGTTCACTTTTAACTTTCTACCTTTACACACTCTCCCAAACTCGTCCACTAACCTTTGCAACTTTTCTTTAGAATCTCCCATAAGCACAGTATCATCAGCGAAAAGTAACTGTGTCAACTCCCATTTTGCATTTAATTCTCCAAAATTTAATCCCACCCCGCGCCCCAACACCCGAGCATTTACTTATTTTAAAACCCCATATATAAATATATTAAACAACCATGGTGACATTACACATCCCTGTCTAAGACCTACTTTTACCGGGAAGTAATCTCCTCTCCTACACACCCTAACCTGAGCCTCACTATCCTCATAAAAACTCTTTACAGCCTTCAGTAACTTACTACCTATTCCATACACTTGCAACATTTGCCACATTGTTCCCCTATCCACTCTATCATATGCCTTTTCTAAATCCATAAATGCAATAAAAACTTCTCTACCTTTATCTAAATACTGTTCACATATATGCTTCACTGTAAACACTTGATTTACACATCCCTACCCACTCTAAAGCCTCCTTGCTCATCTGCAATCCTACTCTCTGTCTTACCTCTAATTCTTTCAATAATAACCCTGCCATACACTTTACCTGGTATACTCAGTAAACTTATTCCCTATAATTTTTACACTCTCTTTATCCCCCTTCCCTTTATATAAAGGAACTATACATGCTCTCTGCCAATCCCTAGGTACATTCCCTCTTTATACATTTATTAAACAAAAATACCAACCTCTCCAGCACTATATCCCCCTGCTTTTAACATTTCTGTCATGATTCCGTCAATTCTAGCTGCTTTACCCCTTTCATTCTACGTAATGCCTCACGCACCTCCCCCACACTCACATCCTGCTCTTCTTCACTCCTAAACGATGTTGTACCTCCTCGCCAGTACATGAAATTACCGCCTCCCTTTTTCATCGACATTTAAAAGTTCCTCAAAATATTCCCGCCATCTACCCAATACCTCCAGCTCCCCATCTACTAACTCCCCTACTCTGTTTTTAACTGACAAATCCATTCGTTCCCTAGGCTTTCTTACCTTGTTTATCTCACTCCAAAATTTTTTCTTGTTTTCAGCAAAATTTCTTGACAGAGCCTCTCCCATTCTTTCATCCGCTCTTCTTTTGCACTCTCTCACCACTCTCTTCACCTTTCTTTTACTCTCCATATA
Organism: Cherax destructor; assembly: GCA_009830355.1. Classification (NCBI taxonomy): domain Eukaryota; kingdom Metazoa; phylum Arthropoda; class Malacostraca; order Decapoda; family Parastacidae; genus Cherax; species Cherax destructor. The sequence continues at coordinate 22,871 of WNWK01007283.1, read as the reverse complement.
CTCTGCTCTTCTATTAACACTTCTGTTTTGTAAAACCTCTCATAAGCTACCTTTTCTCTTTTATCACACCCTTTACTTCTTCATTCCACCACTCACTCCTCTTTCCTCCTGCACCCACCCTCCTATAGCCACAAACTTCTGCCCCACATTCTAATACTGCATTTTTAAAACTACCCAACTCTCTTCAACCCCCCCACTACTCCTACTTGCACTAGCCCACCTTTCTGCCAATAGTTGCTTATATCTCACACTAACTTCCTCCTCCCTTAGTTTATACACTTTTACCTCTCTCTTACTTGCTGTTGCCATTTTCTTTTTGTCCCATCTACCTTTTACTCTAACTGTAGCTACAACTAAATAATGATCTGATATATCCGTTGCCTCTCTATAAACATGTACATCCTGAAGCCTACTCATCAACCTTTTATCCACCAAAACATAATCCAACAAACTACTTTCCTTACGTGCTATATCATACCTTATATATTTATTTATCCTCTTTTTCATAAAATATGTATTACTTATTACCAAACCTCTTTCTACACATAGCTCAATTAATGGTTCCCCATTTACATTTATCCCTGGCACCCCAAATTTACCTACTACTCCCTCCACAACATTTTTACCCACTTTAGCATTAAGATCCCCAACCACAATTACTCTCTCACTTGGTTCAAAACTCCCCACACACTCACTCAACATTTCCCAAAATTCTCTCTCTCCTCTACACTTTCTCTTCTCCAGGTGCATAAACACTTACTATAACCCACTTTTCACATCCAACCTTTATTTTACTCCACATAATCTCTTGAATTTATACATTTATATTTCTTCTTTACACGCCATATATATATATATATATATATATATATATATATATATATATATATATATATATATATATATATATATATATTGATTTGTCCTGACGGAGATCGACCACTAACCTTGTACAGGAACGCAGTGCTTTACGACCGTACCAACGACTACTTGATCGCACGCTAGACGTTGTCAGACCAGCTTTCAGGCAGGTGGCTTACAGCTTTTCATCTCATTCAGTGTTTGTGAATATTTCGCCTGCTCTTGCGAATTCCTAGCATTGTAAAAATCTCTAGTTGTGTCGATGCATGCAGGGGATGAGATAAAGGTGTAAGCCACCTGCCTGAAAGCTGGGTGCCTTGGATCAACGTCTAGCGTGAGCTGGATGCCAAGGTATTGGTCCAGTGTGGTACGGTCGGTAAAGCACTGCGTTCCTGTCAGCGGTTCGTAGGGTCGAGTCTCCGTCGGCCAGAGATCAGTGTTTGTGTTATATATATATATATATATATATATATATATAATATTATATATATATATATATGTATATATATATATATATATATATATATATATATATTATATATATATATATTTTATTAAAATCGGTGATTCCCACCAAGGCAGGGTGGCCCGAAAAAGAAAAACTTTCATCATCATTCACTCCATCACTGTCTTGCCAGAAGGGTGCTTTACACTACAGTTATAAACTGCAACATTAACACCCTCCTTCAGAGTGCCGGCACTGTACTTCCCATCTCCAGAACTCAAGTCCGGCCTGCCGGTTTCCTGAATCCCTTCATAAATGTTACTTTGCTCACACTCCAACAGCACGTCAAGTATTAAAACCATATGCCTCCATTCACTCCTATCAAATACGCTCACACATGCTTGCTGGAAGTCCAAGCCCCTCGCACACAAAACTTCCTTTACCCTCCCTCCAACCTTTCCTAGGCCGACCCCTCCCGCCTTCCTCCACTACAGATTTATACACTCGAAGTCACTCTGTCTCGTTCCATTCTCTCTACATGTCCAAACCACCTCAACAACCCTCCTCAGCTCTCTGAACAATCGTTTTGGTAATCCTGCACCTCCTAATTTCCAAACTCCGAATTCTCTGCATTATATTCACACCACACATTGACCTCAGACATGACATCTCCACTGCCTCCAGCCTTCTCCTCGTTGCAACATTCATCACCCATGCTTCACACTCCATATAAGAGCGTTGGTATAACTATACTCAACATTCCCTCTTACTTCCATGGACAAGGTTCTTTGTCTCCACAGACTCGAAGTGCTCCACTCACCCTTTTCCCCTCATCAATTCTATGATTCACCTCATCCTTCATAGACCCATCCGCCGACATATCCACTCCCAAATATCTGAATACATTCACCTCCTCCATACTCTCTCCCTCCAATCTGATATCCAATCTTTCGTCACCTATTCTTTTGTTATCCTCATCACCTTTCTCTTTCCTATATTCACTTTCAATTTTCTTCTTTACACACCCTACCAAATTCATCCACCAACCTCTGCAGCTTCTCTTCAGAATCTCCCAAAAGCACAGTGTCATCAGCAAAAAGCAACTGTGACAACTCCACTTTGTATTTGCTTCTTTATCTTTTAGCCCAACACCTCTTGCCAAGACCCTCGCATTCACTTCTTTACAACCCCATCTATAAATATATTGAACAACCACGGTGACATCACACATCCTTGTCTAAGGCCCACTTTACTGGGAAATAGTCCCCTTCCCTCCTACACACTCTTTAACCTGAGCCTCACTATCCTCATAAAAACTCTTCACTGCTTTCAGTAACCTTCCTCCTATTCCATACACCTGCAACATCTGCCACATTGCCCCCTATCTACCCTATCATACGCCTTTTCCAAATCCATAAATGCCACAAAAACATCTTTTACCCTTATCCAAATACTGTTCACCTATATGTTTCACTGTAAACACTTGGTCTACACACCCCCTACCTTTCCTAAAGCCCCCTTGTTCATCTGCTATCCTGCTTTCTGTTTTACTCTTAATTCTTTCAATAATAACTCTACCATACACTTTACCAGGTACACTCAACAGACTTATTCCCCATAATTTTTGCACTCTCTTTTGTCCCCTTTGCCTTTATACAAAGGAACAATACACGTTCTCTGCCAATCCTAGGTACCTTACCCTTTCCATACATTTATTAAATAATAGCACCAACCACTCCAAAATTATATCCCCACCTGCTTTTAACATTTCTATCTTTATCCCATCAATCCCAGCTGCCAAAATATATATATATATATATATATATATATATATGTCGTGCCGATTAGGTAAAACTGGTCAATTAGCAAGAACTCATCTAAAATTAAGTCCTTTCTAAAATTTTCTCTTATACGTTTAGAGATATATTTTTTTCATTTATGTTAATGTAAGAATTTATAATTTTGTACCAAGAGAAACTTTGAAAACCTACCTAACCTTATTACAACAATCGCAATTTAATTTTGCCTAACCCAACTAAATATATTTTAGATACGTTAACATTAATTTAATAATAAACAAACATAATGAAATATATTTTTTTCGTTATGTTCAGAATGATTTTGGCGAAATTATTGCATACACAAATTTTCACTTGTCTTATATGGCAAGATGAGCGTTGCTATTTAAGCCAAAATCGCAAGTTTTACCTAATCCGTCTCACTACCACTGAGCTGTACCAATGTACTTTAAAAATACACCTCATCTGAAAATATAATTTTTCTCCATTCATCTGTCGTCCATCACTTATGATGGAGTGCCCACCTCAGCCGTTTTTTTTTCTTTATAGCAGCAGTAAACAATTGTTTCTTTACCGGCTTTCTGGCAGTTGTGCGGCTTTCTGGCAGTTGTGCGGCTTTCTGGCAGTTGTGCGGCTTTCTGTCAGTTGTGCGGCTCTCTGGCAGTTGTGCGGCTTTCTGGCAGTTGTGCGGCTTTCTGGCAGTTGTGCGGCTCTCTGGCAGTTGTGCGGCTCTCTGGCAGTTGTGCGGCTTTCTGGCAGTTGTGCCAACTTCAAGGAACCTTCGTCGAACAGTTGAAGAATCAACATCTACGCCAACTGAAGCCAAATCTCTCTGTAGATCTTTGCTGATTTTCTTGAGACCTTTCACACTATTTCTTATGATAACCTTGTCATCGTAAGTTGTTGCCTTGAGTTTTCTTCCACATCTTCCTTGACGTAGCGCTCCACCCAACCAACAGTTGACTTTGTTAGGCTCAAATTTTCACCTATCCATTTGATACTTAAATCATCATGTTTCCTAAGAGGTACAATACTTACATGCTTCCTAGGTGTAACATCCATCATGAATTTCAGCAGAAATCGAGAAATGAAGAGAAGAATTTGATGAAACCACTTTCACTCACGGAGCGCGCTAGCAGGGATAACATTACAGAACAACAGCTGTTGTAGCACTGATGAGAGGAGCAAGGTAACACCATATTTGGATGGTTGAAAGAAGTCAGTACCAAACTCTTGTGAAAAGAAAAGAACCCAAACTACATTAATTAAGCCAGAGAATAAGATGTATTATGAAATAATCACAAAAAGTATTACTGTCCCAATTAATTTGAACACCACTTTATATGTGTGTGTACCAATATATGTGTGTACCTGTGTATGCATGTACCTATATATGTATCTATATATGCATGTACCAATATATGTGTGTACCTATTTATGCGTGTACCTATATATTATCAATAACAACACTGTGACTAGCCAAGGACTCGAACCCATGTTGTTTTGGCCCGCCTCTTGGTGAGCGAAAACCACATGACGATCTAACCCACAGGATCCCCAAATCCTACAAGAATCACACACCCAGCAGAGTTAGGTGTTTTACCGTGATCCGAGGACATAAGGTGGTGTGGATGCCTTTGAGCTATTTTCATTCTACTCCCCATTTGTGTACTAGCCTCATCAAGAAGCATTTTATATTATTGTAATCACGAACAGTAGGATTTGGGGGTCCTGTGGGTTAGAGCGTCATGTGGTTTCGCTCACCATGAGGTGGGCCAAAAACAACATGGGTTCAAGTCCTTGGCAAGTCGCAATGTTGTTATTGATCAATACCACTTGTTTATGGTTACAATAATATAAAATGCTGCTTGTTGAGTATAGTACACCAAACAGGAAATAGAATGAAATTAGCTCAGAGGCAACCGCACCACCGTATATCCTCAGAACACCTAGCTCTGATGGGTGCGTGATTCTTGTAAGATTTGGTGTCCTATGGGTTAGAGCGTCATGTGGTTTTCGCTCACCATGAAGCGGGCCAAAACAACATGGGTTCGAGTCCTTGGCTAGTCGCAGTGTTGTTATTGATATATTTATATATGTATATACATATATATATATATATATATATATATATATATATAAAATTATATATATATATATATAATTTTTTGCCCGAATAGGAAACTTGGATTTTGGATAAATAGAACGCCTTTCGGGAAAAGAAAGGAAAATTTGTAAGAAATTTGAAAAAATATGAACCTAAAAAATTATTTTTTTTTTTTATTAAAAATTTAAATTTCTAAAATATATTTAGTTGGATTAGGCTAATTTAAATTGCGCTTGTTATAATAAGGTTGGGGTAGGTTTTCAAGGTTCTTTTGGTACAAAATTATTAATTTTTACATTAACATAAATGAAAAAATATATCTTTAAACTAAATAAGATAAAAAATTTGAATTTATTTGTTTAGGTGAGTAGGTGGTAATTACAAGGTATAATAGTACAAATTGAGATTATTTTATATATATAATATATATAATATATATTTATATATATATATATATATATATATATATATATATTTTTTTGCAAAAAGATCACAGAAACAGGGAAAACAAAATATGCAAGAAAACCACTATGAAAAAATAGAAAATTCCAAGGCTTTGTGACTACTCACATTATCAAGGAACTATAACAGGAAACATGACAAGAAGGGCTTATATAAGGGGCGAGACTACACCTCACAGTCACATCACACTAACAAAGACTACACCTCACAGTAGCGTAACATCGCACGACTCTGTGAAGAGGAACATAAGAAAGGACCTGAAACTCTTCCCAAGAATAAGATTAGTACAATTTAGTCATTAAATTCTTCCCAAATTTTATTAATTATAAATGAATCCAATTTATATAAACCAAAAGAAATATTCATATTATTTTCAAAACTGCTTTTAATGAAACATGATTCTATTATATTTCTCTCAACCATGGACTTGCTTGATACAACCTTCTCAGCATTTTGAAAATCAATTGGATGGTTAAAATCTTCACATGAATAAATAGAGCATTAGAATCTTGTCCAGTTCTAATGCTATATTTATGTTGTTTTAATCTTAGTTCAAGACTTTTACCAGTTTGACCATAATAAACTTTGTCGCATATTTTACAGGGAATCTTATGACACATCCGTCAGCATTTTGGGGGAATTCTTTATCAAAAGTCTTTTTACTGTATCAAGATTTTTTTAAATACAACTTTGATATTAAAACTTTTAAGAAAGGAAGGCATATCAACAGTTTTCATGGTAAGGAGAACCAACATATTTTTGGTTGAATAAGGTTGGTTGTCCCTTTTGGATTGTAAAAAGTATTCCTAGCTATTTTAAAAGATTTATCAATTATGTTTCTTGGGTATTTTAAATCATTAGCTATTTCATAAATTTTAGAGTTTCTTCATCTATGAACTCTGACTACAAATGTAAAGCTCTAAAACATTGAAGAAAAAACCGACACTTTAACTCTATCTTGATGTGAAGAGTAATAGTGTACATAGGAACAATTATTTGTAGGTTTTCTGTAAATTTTAAATTTAAAATCAATGTTACCCTTAATAATTTAAACATCTAGGAAGGGCAATGAGTTATTTACTTCGAATTCAAGAGAAAAATTTATAGAATGAGCTAAACTATTTAAGACTTAACTCAGTGAAGACGTGTCTTGTGTGCTCTCTGTCAATCTGAAGAAGATGTCCTCTCTTGAGCTACTCTCCAGCAGCTGAAGGAAGAACTGAGGAGCTGCTTGAGATACAGCGACTGATCTGAGGAAAACAAGAGGATTCTGAGTAATCCTCCTGTTGAGAACCTCGCCAGGAAAGGAACCTGGACAGTGGCTAAAACGCATGGGACAAAGTTAAGGCTCAAGAGGACGGGTGAAGAGGTAGAAACAACGAAGACCCAGGAGAAACCCAAGGAAACCCTTGTTAATAATTTAGAAATTACAGAGGAACTCGGCTGCGACCAAAGTCAATTACCTTTAGCATTGAATAGATGATATAGTAGGGATAATTGAATGGTCCCAGATTTTTTCCTTGAAATTTTAATGGACTTAGAGAACATTATCAACTGTAAACGGGTGAAGAAGAGAGGTATCAAAAAGAATTTTCTTAACACTATACAGGCGCCCAAAAAAAAGTTATAAATTGGGCACAATGCAACATTTGGTATCTTTATTGAGGAAACGTTTCGCCACAAGTGGTTCATCAGTCCCAAACAAAGTAGAAAGGTGTAAGGAGAGTTGGAGTTTTGAGGTAATCAGTCCCTCGGCCTGAGTCGATGTTTCAGTCCATCAATCTTAGTAGAAATGACAGGGAGTCCGAGAGGGCTTATATACTGTAGTTAGTGAGGAAAACAGCGGAGGCGGGGTCATAGTGGTACCATCCACTAGTCTAAGTAGATCTTCGTCCAAAGGTTGGACAAGTGTTGAAGAATTCGTTTGTATTAAGATCCCAAGATGTGCTGTGTCAGACAGGGTATAGATGAATGGTTCAGAGAACCGAAGTTATAAATTAGAATATAAATTGGATCTTTATTGAGGAAAGTTTCCCGCCACAGTGGTTTTACTCCAATACAAAGTAGAAAGGTGTAAGGAGAGTGGAGTTTTGAGGTAATCAGTCCCTCGGCCTGGATGAAAGTGTTCAGTCCATCAATCTTAAGAAAAGACAGAATGTCCAGAGGTGGCTTAAACAGTTAGTGGAGGAAGCAGGGAGGCGGGGTCATAGGGACCATCCACTAATGAGATCTTGTCCAAAGGTGGACAAAATGGAAGAATTCGTTTGTATTTAAAATCCCAAGATGTTGCGTGCAGGATGGGAGAATGGTTCCGAGAATGACAAGTTATAAAAAGACACATATTAATATTTGCCCTTTTGGAAAGTGAGCAACAGTCCACAAGGCAGGGTGGAGGAGTGGAGTTTGAGTAACAGTTCCCTGGGTGCAGTCCATCAATTAGAAATACAGAGGTCCCGAGGGGTTTTAACTGCTGGGAGGGGCAGGGGGGGGTCATGGTGGCCACCACTGCTTGGTCTTCAAGAAAGGTTACCCCTTAAAAATAACAGAAGGAAAGGTTCGGTAAGAATCAGTGTAAATATGAAATTTTACTTTTTGAAGTTCACACACTACAGAAAGCGGATTGTATAGCTGACCTTAAATCTGTCTGCAGGGGGGTTATCAGGTGAGAAGCGCGGGGTGAGGCGGGGGTTTTTGGAACCACCGATCTGTCGGGAGTTTAAGAATGCTGTCCCAAATTTTCTTTTTCTAATTTATAACCTTGTCGTTCTCTGAACCATTCATCATACCCTGTCTGGAAAGCAACATCTTGGGATCTTAATACAAACGAATTCTTCAACACTTTCCAACCTTGGGGAAGATCTACTTAGGGCTAGGGATGGTACCACATGACCCGCCTCCTGCGCTTCACTCACCTAACTACAGTATATAAGCCACCCTCGGGCATATACTGTCATTTCTACAAGATTGATGGACTGAACACATCGACCCAGGCCGAGGGACTGATTACCCCAAAAACTCCCACCTCCCACCTTCTACTTTGTATTGACTGTGAAGCCACTGTGTGGCGAAACGTTTCCCCAATAAAGATACCCAAATGTTGCATATGTTCTAATTTATAACTTTCGGTTCTTTTGAACCATTCATCTATACCCGTCTGACACAGCAAAATCTTGGGATCTTACAAAGAATTCTTTCAACACTTGTCCAACCTTTGGACGAAGATTACTTAGACTAGTGGATGGTACCACTATGACCCCGCCCCGTGCTTCACCACCAACCAGTATATGCCACCCTAGGACATATACTGTCATTTCTACAAGATTGATGGACTGAACACATCGACCCGGCCGAGGGACTGATTACCTAAAAACTCCAACTCCCTACCCCTTTTCTATTTTGTTTTGGGACTGATGAAGCCACTGTGTGGGAAGTTTCTCAAAAAGATACCCAAATGTTGCATATGTTTAATTTATAACTTTCGGTTTTTCTGAACCATTCATCTATGCCCAAAGAACATTTACCCCGATAAAAAAATTTAGATAGAGAATGACCAAAATGATGAATAATAGTAAAATTCTTTGGGCAGAAGAAAGGAATTATAGGCCAAAAAAAGAGGTGAGGGTCATCTTAAATCAGATACGACAAAGAGGGACGTTAAAAAGGGAAAAAAAACTAAAGGACTAGAAATTAAAGTTGCTGGGGATTCAAAACTAACCCAAAAGTTTTTTCCAGGTTTATAGAACAAAGTTAGGGATAAGATAGGTCCCCAAAAAATAACTTTGGGATTTTACTGACAAGGAGAATGATATGTCTCTATTTTTAAAATTATTTTCCTCGGTTTTCCCAGGAAGAAAAATCCCAGAATTTTTTACAGAGGCCCAGAAAAGATAAATTTGTGATATCACAGTCCTAGGAAATGATTATGAAAAACAGCTGGACCGGACTGAAACAAAATAAATCGCCGGTTGATGAGCTTTTTGCAAGGGTTCTAAGGAATGCAAAATGGCTCTGTGAACCAATATCTAAATTTTTAATTTATCTCTTCAACGGTGAGGCCTGATAGTAAGATTAATGAATTCCATTTTTAAAGCAGGGGACAAGCACTACCGCAAACAACCCCATAAGCCTGACCTCAATTGTAGGCAAATTACAGAGTCAATTGGCAGATGCAGTTCAATAGATAAATGAAGGTTTAAGTTGGGAGTGTCCATAACCCAAGCACTTATAAGTTAAATAACGTAGAACTTAGCAATACAGATTGCGAGAAGGACTTGGGGGTGATGGTGCGTTTTTAAACCAAGACAGCAATGCCAAGCGATAATAAGAAAAGATTACTGGGATTTATATCAAGAAGGTTAGAACAGAAGTCCAGAGGTTATATTACAGCTTTATACATCATTAGTAAGGCCTCACCTAGATTGATCAGTTCTTTCCATATTCAGAATGGACATAAACGTTAGAAAAATTCAGGAGAATGACTAAATTAATAATAGCATTGAAACTTCCTTACGAAGAAAGATTAAGACCAAAAAACATTCACTTGTGACAAATAGGAGAAGATCGAGGGTTACAAGGGAAAATGGGTATTAACAAAGGGGTTTAAAAAGGTCTTGAGGATATCTCTAAAGAGAGAACCCAAAATGGATTCAATTAGATAAGTTTAGATTTAGAAAGGATATAGAAAGTATTGGTTTGGAAATAGGGTTGATGAGTGGAACAGTCTGCCAGAGGGTTTTGAAGCTGGGGTTGGGGTTTCAAATTTGGTTGGATAAATTCATGAGTGAGAGGGGTTGAGAGGGACTCGGATAGGGGAATTGTCAAAGCTTATTTTGGGAGATTGAAAATTGGGTTGAGAAATATTCTGTTAGTGGGACGGATTGTGAAGGACCTCCCAGTATGGGCCAACAGGCCTGCTGCAGGCCTCCTTTCTTATGTTCTTAAACACGAACCCTTTCTGCACCCGATGAAGTGAGTCGACTTCGGGAGCGTCACACGAAAGACAAAAGGAAGGTAAAACATTTTTTTGTTGGGGACAAGGTTAGGTACATGGATAGGCTTTCTGTTTGATTGAAGGAGTAGGAGACAGAGGGTTTGCTCTCCGGGACTGGGATGGAGGATATTGTTGGTCTGGACGACATCATGAGAGGGGGAGCAACCTATTATCTGTCTCAGTGCTGGAGGCAACGATGTTGGCAGACGAGGAGGAGGACCTGACTAGCAGGTTTAGGCAGCAAAGACATAATTAGGAAGAAGGGGGGAACCCTGCATATGTGGATTTGCCAAGGAGAGGAGTTGAAATGAATGGGTCCAGGGCAATTGGTGTCAATTGCTGGCTGGAAAATAATGTAAGGAAAATCTAAAATTCATTGACAACTGGACCTCTTCTATGGCAGAAATGAACAAAGAACATAAGAACATAAGAAAGGAGGAACACTGCAGCAGGCCTGGGCCCATACTAGGCAGGTCCTTCACAACGTCCCACTAACAGAATATTTGCTCAACCCACTTTTCAATGTACCCAAGAAATGTTTGACATAAGAACATAAAAAAGGAGGAACACTGAGCAGGCCTGTTGGCCCATTCTAAGGTCCTTCACATTCCATCCCACCAACAGAATATTTGTTCAACCAATTTTCAAGCTACCCAAAATAAGCTTTGATAATTTTATTTACTCGTGCAATTCCATAAACCAACCCCTTTTCACTCTGAATTTATCCAACCTAAATTAAAACTACCCAAGGTCCTTGCTTCAAAAACCCCCACGGGGGAATGTTCCATTCATCAACCACCCTATTTCCAAACCAATACTTTCCCTATATCCTTTCTCAGGGAGGAGTTTTTAGGGCTTAAACAGAAAAGTTAGTGGAGGGTTTGGGGAAAAAAGAAGTCCCAGTGTAGTAATATTATGTTGTGGAGAATAGTAATAGGCAGAAAAGGGGGAAAGTGGAAAGTTAGTACCGATGACAAGGACAAATAGGTATAGTGGAAAACAGGGAAGCAGGAAGGGTAAAGAGAAAGGAGGGTCTCAAATATATTTACACCAATAGTCGAGTGCTAGGAATAAGATGGAGAGGGAGATTTTTTTAAAAAAGGTAAATTAGTTTTGAACGAGACATGGTTTAATAAGAAAAACATTTGGAATGTCACATTCAGGGTTTTAAATTGTTCCGAGACAGAAGTATCGGGGGGGGTGGCACTTATGTCCGTGATCATTTAAATTGTTGAAAAAGGGTATAAATTGAATTAACACATACAGAGTCTGCTGATAGAATTTTAGAGGGTGTGAAAATTGATTTTGGGTGATTTAGTCCTCCAAACTTAGATAGGGAACAAGGGAGACATTTGGGAGGAAATTGTTAAGGCCCAAGAAGATAACGTAGTAATTTAGGGACTTTAACTTTATCAGATTATTATTTTCAGACAGGGAATTTAGAATCTAACGACTTTTAGAAGTAGTTGGATTGCTTTTGAAGAGTTTGAACAGAACCACAAGGAAAATTCTTATTTGTTCCAAGCAAGGAAACCCCTTTAAAATTTAGAAATTACAGAGGAACTCGGCTGGACCACAAGTCAATTAATTACCTTTACATTGAATGGATGTATGATAGTAGGGATAACAGTAATGGTCCCTTTTGCACAGATTATAATGGATTGAGAACACTTATCAACGGGACTGGGGGAAGAAGAGAATAATATGCAGTTTTCTTAAACTATAGGCGCCCAAAGAACATTTATCCCGAAAAAGAAATTAGATCAATAGAAAAACCCAAAAATGGATGAATAATGGCTCAAATATCTTTTAGGGAAGAAAGGAATTTATAGGGTAAAAAGAGGTGAGGGTCACCTTAAACGATACTTACATTAAGAGGGACGTTAAAAAGGGAATAAGAAAAGCAAACGGACTAGAAATTAAAGGCTAGATTCAAAACTAACCCAAAAGTTTTTTCCAGGTTTATAGAACAAAAGTTAGGAAAGATATCCCCTTAAAAATAACTTTGGGCATCTTATGACAAGGAGAATGATATGTGCTCTTTTTTTTTAATAATTATTTTCTCTGGTTTTCCACAGGAAGACAAATAATATCCCAGTAATTAATTTTTACAGAGGCCCAAAAGAAGATAAATTATGTATATCACAGTCACAAGAAAGATCATGAAACAGCTGGAATGAAACAAAATAAATCGCCGGGGGTCCATATTTTGGGGTTCTTAATGCAAAATGGAACTCTTGAACCAAATCTAACATTTTTTAAATCTTTCAAACAGGGAGGTTGATATGTGGAAGATGGCTAATGAATTCCTATTTGTAAAGCAGGGGACAAGTCACACCCAAACTACCGCCCAATGTACCCAATTGTAGGCAAATTCAATCAATTATAGGATATTATTAGAAATCTAGATAACCATAATTTAATAATACCCCATGGATTCAGAGGGGGTTCCCGCCATCAATTTATTAATTCTTCAGAAAGCTTTTGAGGCTGTTGATACGATAAAGAATTGATATTGTTTATTTAGACTTTAGTGGCTTTGATAGAGTACCACCAGAGACTGTTAAAGAAAGTGGAGCTCATGGGGGAAAAGGCTTGGATCGAGTCATGGCTCACCAATAGGAAGCAGAAGTGTGCTTAAATGGGGAAATGAATATTGTAACAAGTGGTTCTCCGGGATCAGTCTTAGGCCCATTGTTATTTATAATATATATCAATGACCTTGATGAGGGAATTACTAGTGATATGAGCAAATTGCCACGACACGAAGATAGGTAGGATAATTGATTCAAACAAGATGTCATAGAACTTAGGAAGATTTAGAAAACTTAATTTTCAGAAAAGTGGAATGAGTTCAATTAGATAAAAAGGTTCTGAAGCTCGGGAGTATCCATAACCCAAGATTTAATTAAATAACGGAACTTACCATCAGATTGGAGAAGGATTGGGGGTGATGGTAAAGCAACCTTAAACCAAGACAGAATGCCTAATACGAAAGGCAAAAGATAACTGGGATTTATATCAAGAAGTGTTAGCAACAGAAGTCCAGAGGTTATATTGCTTTATACATCATTAAAGGCCTCACCTAGATTACCAGCTCAGTTCGGCTCCATATTCAGAATGGACATAAACGTTAGAAAACATTCAGCGTAGAATGACTAAATTAATACATAGCATTAGAAATCTTCCTTAAAGAAAGAGAAGACCCTAAAATTACATTCACTTTTTAAGACGGAATGAGGGGAGACATGATCGAGGTATACAAGTGGAAAATGGGTATTAACAAAGGGGATATAAATAAGGTCTTGGGATATCTCCCAAGAGAGAACCCGCAATAATGGATTCAAGTTTAATAAAGTTTAGGATTTAGAAAGGATATGAAAAGTATTGGTTTGAAATAGGGTAGTTGATGAGTGGAAAGTCTGCCTTGGGTTTTAAGTTAGGACCTTGGGTAGTTTCAAATTTAGGTTGGATAAATTATGTGAGGGGTTGGATTTAGGGGACTGCGCATGAGGGGTAAATTGTCAAAGTTATTTTTGGGTAGCATTGAAAATTCTGTTTTTTTTAGAACATATGAACACTTGGGATTTTATTAGGAAAGCCACCGTTTTTATAAATAAGTAAAAAGGGTGAAGGAGAGGAGGAGTTAGGTTATCAGTCCCTCGGCCTTGGACTTACTTCGACTAGTGGCATCCACTATGACCTGCCCCTCCGCTGACTCACCTGATTACAGCATATAAGCCACCTCTACAGCCTTGTGCACCTCTAACAAGATTGATGGACTGAACAACGACTCGGCCGAGGGACTGATAACCTCAAACTCCTCCTCTCCTTACACCTTCACTTTATTGACTGATGAAGCACGTGTGGGAAACGTTTCTCAATAAAGATACCCAAGTGTTGCATATGTGTCTAATTTAAAACTTGCGGTTCCTAACCCCATTACATCCCGTCTGACACTGCAACTTTGGGATCTTAACAAAGGGATTCTTCAACATTTGTCCAAACCTTTGACAAGGACTTATTCGACTAGTGGTTGATACCACTATGACCCGCCTCCTTGCTGCATCCACCTGATTACAGCATATAAGCCACCTCTACAGCCTTGTGCTACACTTAACAAGATTGATGGACTGAACACATCGACCCGGCCGAGGGACTGATAACCTCAAACTCCCCCTCCTTCACCTTCTACTTTGTATTGACATGAAGCCACGGTGGCGAAACGTTTCTCAAAAAGATACCCAAGTGTTGCAATGGCTAATTTAAAACCTTGTCGGTTCTCTGAACCATTCATCTACATCCTGTCTGACACTGCAACTTTGGGATCTTGATAAAGGGATTCTTAACATTTGTCCAAACCTTTGACAAGGATCATTTTGTAGTGGTTGATACCACTATGACCTGCCTCCTTGCTGCATCTCACCTGGATTACAGCATTTTTTTTTCACCCTACAGCCTTTGTACACTTCTAACAAGATGGAACTGAACACATCGACTCCAGGCCGAGGGACTGATAACCTCAAACCTCCCCTCTTTACACCTTCTACTTTGTATTGACTGGATAAGCCACGTGTGGCGAAACGTTTCTCAAAAAGATACCCAAGTGTTGCATATGTGTCAATTTAACAACTTGTCGGTTCTCTGAACCATTCATCTACATCCTGTCTGACACTGCAACTTCTTGGGATCTTGATACAAAGGGATTCTTCAACATTTGTCCAAACCTTTGGACAAGGACTTTTGACTAGTGGTTGATACCACTAACCGCCTCCTCCTGCTGCATCTCACCTGATTAAGATTGCCACCCCCGCCTTTGCTACACTTCTAACAAGATTGATGGACTGAACACATCGACCGGCGAGGGATATAACCTCAAACCCTCCTCTCCTTCCCTTTCTACTTTGAACTGATGAAGCCATGTGTGGCGAAACGTTTCCCAATAAAGATACCCAAGTTGATATGTGTTCAATTTAAAACTTGTGTTTTTGAACCATTCATCTACAAAATATTTTTGTTTGGGACGGATTGTGAAGGGCCTAGTATGGGCCAACAGGCCTGCTGGGTTCCTCCTTTCTTGTTCTTATGTTCTTATGAATCGAATCCTACCATCTTCGTGTCATCAGCGAATTTGCTCATATCACTGTTCCCTCGTCAAGGTCATTTAATATATTATAAACAAAACCCCCAAAACCGATCCCTGAGGAACGCCACTTGTTACGATCCCCACCCGATTTAACCCCATTTATGCACACCCTTCCTATCGGTGAGCCAACTCGATCCATGACAACACTTTTCCCCAAGCCATGAGAGCCACTTTTTTAACAGTCTCTGATGGGTACCTATCGCCTTACTAAAATCCAAATAAACGATATCGAATTTTTATCAACAACCCTGCCCCACTGGAAAAAGTTAAAAAATTAAGTAGGCAGGAACGGCCCCGAATCCACGGAGTATCATTAATCAAATTATGCCTATGAGATGGCTTCGTTATGCCAAATCGACTCTAGTAATTTGCCAAATTGATGTTAGACTTATTGGGGGTAATTTATGGTAACGACTTGTCCCCGTTTAAAATAGGAATTACATTAGCCATTTCCACGTATCCGGCACTACACCGTTTGAAGAGATAGGTTAAAAATGTTATTAAGGGTTCACAGAGTTCTATTTGCATTCCTTAAGAACCCTTTCCTTGGGCCCACTAAAAACCTAATTCTTTTTAACATGAAAAACTTTTGGGTTAGTTTTGAATCCCTAGCAACTTTAATTTTGTAGTCCCGTTTAGCTTTTCTTATCCCCTTTAACGTCCCTCTTAATGTCAAATTGACTCATAAGATGACCCACCCTTTGATACGCCTATAAACCCTTTCTTCGCCCTAAAAGATTTTTGATATTTTCACCATTTTGGGTCATTTTCTTTTTGATCTAATTTTTTATATGGTGGTTGTTTTTGGGCAGATGATAGTGTTCAGAAAACTGTTTTATGCCCTTCATTACCCCAGTCCACAGATGATAAGTGTTCTCTAAGTCCATTGAATTGCTAAGGAAAATCTGGGACCTTACTGAGTTATTCTTGTACTATGAAACTTCCATTCAATGCCAAAGGTAATTGATTTGTGGTCGCTTGCTATTCCTGAATTTCTAAATTATTAACAAGGGTTCCTTTGTTTGCCGAACTAAGTCAAGAGGTTATTTCCCTTGTAAAATTTTCCCACCATGCGGAGTCCCACTCAAATCCAACCCCTCTCAATAATTTATCCAACCTAAATTTGAAACTACCCAAGGTCCTATAATAACCTTTATTTGGCAGACTGTTCCACTCATCATTAACTATTTCCAAACCAATACTTTCCATATCCTTTCTAAATCTAAACATCTAACTTGAAAGGAGTGTTAAATGAATGGCTGTCCAGAGCGATTGGTATAAATTGTGGCTGGACAAACACTGTAAGGATAATGAGTCCCATTCATTGACAACTGAGACCACTTATGGCCGAAGTGAATGTATGCCAGGGATAGGGTTCACTTATCCAGGCAGGTGTAGAATTTTCTCTATCAGTTGGAGGGATGTTGTTAGGATTTTAAACCAGGATTAGTTAGAGGTTGGTTTAGGGGGAATGGTGAATAAATCAAAATATTGATCAGGCTTTGACATCATAAATCTTAAAATAAATAACAGTAAAAGGTAATAATAGTAACAGAAATTGTGTAAAACAAAAGCTGAATATAAAAAAAGGTTCACAAAAAGAACATCTCAATGTATTTACACTAACTGTCAAGAGAAATAAAATTAACGAATTACGTTTGGTAGCATGTGGGGAACTTTGTCATTGAATAACTGAAACATGGAAAATAAAGAGTGGATATGTTGAGGAAATTTCAGGGGTTAAGTTGTTCCATGAGATAGATATAATGGGAAAGGGGGGGAGTTGCATTATAATGAGAAAATATAAATTGCGCATAAAAACAGGATAAAAATAGATGGATCAAACAGAATCTGGGGGAGAGTTTCGGGAAGGTCAAGAAAACTGATTGAGGTGTAATATACCGACCCGGCGGACCGTAGAGGGAGACTTCTTTGGGACGAAATTGTTAGGGTTCTAGAACAATAACTAGTATAGTAGGGATTTTAACTTTAGCAAATTGACTGACTTTTTGACCGGAATCGGAGTCCAGTGACTTTATGGAAGTAGTTCAGGACTGTTTTCCGAAGCAGTGTGTGACGGAGCCACAGAGGTAATAATTTCTCGACCTAGTCTTGTCAAATAAACATAAGAACATAAGAAAGGAGGAACACTGAGCAGGCCTGTTCCCATACTAGGATCCTTCACAATCCATCCCACTAACAGAATATTTGTCAACCCAATTTTAAGCTACCCAAGAAATGGTTTGAAATTTACCCACCAGCGGAGTCCCATCAATCCAACCCCTCTCACCATGAATTTATCCAACCAAATTTAAACTACCCAAGGTCCTAGTTTTAATAACCCTATAGGCAGACTTTCCATCACAACTCCCTTTTCCAAACCAATACTTTCCTTCCTTTCAAATTTAAACTTATCTAACTTGTAAATAATCTGGAGATCACAAGAGTTGGAAGGATCAAACCATTACTTTTAATATTACCTGGGAGTACGAGAATAGGGATAATACGGTAAAAGTTCCTGATTTTCGTTCTGCCGACTATACTGGACTTAAAACACCGTTCAATCTCGACTGGGGTAATCTAGCTAAGATTACGATATCGGGTTTATGATTTTTTTTTTAATTGTAAACGGCAAGAGTATATTTATTCCCCAGGAGAATTTAGGTCAAATAATAACGATCCTAAATGGAAACAGGAGGCTAAAACATCTTTAGGGAAAAGAGGAATTTATACTAAAAGAGGAGATGAAGAACAAGAAAAGGAGGAACACCAGAAGGCCTACTGGCCCATACAAGGCAGGTCCTTATCAAAACCACCACTACCTAAGAATTTACTCCTTATCACGACACTAATCAAACCCAGCCCCTCCCACTCATATTTGCCAACCTTTTAAAGCCAAAGGTCCAGCCTTATACCCACAAGATTGTTCCAATCACAACCCGTTGAAAACCAAAAAGTCATTCCTTTCTAAATTTAAATTTATCCAATTTAAACCGTTTTTCGTTCTTACTTGGTTGATATCCCAGATTTTATTAATATCTCCTTTGTTTATGCCCATCATCCACTTGTAACCTCGATGATATCCCCCTCATTTACGTCCTCCAGAGAGTGAGATTCAACGCTCAAGTCATCTTTAGGGAGATTTTATATTAAATCATTTTAGTCATTCTTCTTTTAATTTCCAAAAATTATATCCATCCCAGGGAGACCAAAACTGAGCTGATAACAAATGATCTACTAGTGATGTTAGAGCTGTTAACTTTGACTCTGTTGCTTATACTTTTGAAAAAACTTAAACAGAAGGGACACTTGGCACTGTTTCTTGGCTTTAGATTTCTGCTTACCAGCCCCGTCTTTTTCACTTCTGTTGTCAGTCAACTTCCCTAGAAAATTGAGGATATTTTCAACAACGACAAGCACCTTTACACTTGTCCACATTGAACTTCATCTGCCACTTTTCAACCAAACATTAATTTATCCAAATCCTCCTGAGTCTTTTTCCTCGAAATTTTGAAAATCCCATTTTTGCATCAGCAAATTTACCGCCTCAACCTTCATCAAGGTCATTTATGAAAATTTAAACAAAATGGGCCCAAAAGATCCTTTGAACGCCATAGTGACAAACCCCATTCAGATTTGACCCCATTAATGGAAACCTCTGCTTTCATTGGTGCCTGCCTCTATCCATGCGAACTTTACCTCCTATACCATGAGCTGCCACCTTTTAAGAGTCTCTTGTGAGGTACTCTATCGAAGGCCATAAACCAAACAATCATATTTCTTTATCACTGTCATGCCCAAATGTTTTATTGAAAAACCAAAATTTGTCAAAAGACCTCTCGAAACCCATGCTGAGATTCATTAATCAAAATGTTCTTGGTGACTTGATAATATCAATAATTGATTTAAAATTTGCCTACTATAGAGGAGGCTTTAAGAGGTAATTTGATAATACTTATCCCCTGATTTGAATAATAGGAACTCATTAGTATCTTCCACATCTCTGGCACAACACCGTTAGATAGTATAAACACTTGAATATACTTGGAAACCACTAACTATTTTGTTTAAAGCCCTAACAGCTCCCTCCACTGCAGTTGAGTGCCCCCCCCCAGACCTGGGATAAGGAACCATCCTGGCATCATTCTTTCTGCCATAGAAGAGGTCCCAGTTGTCAATGAATGTTACTGAATTTTCAATTTTTGTCCAGCCAATTACACCAATTGCCTGAACATTCATTTCAACTCCCTCCTTGGCAAAAACCAATGACAGGGTTCCCACCCTTCTTCCTAATTAATATTTGACCCAAACCTGCAGCTGGCCTCACCCTATTCCAACACGTTGCCTCAGAGAGAAGATAATAGGATTGCCCTATTACCTTCATGGAAAAAAAAAAAATAAGTATAATGTGATCCTTTATTGACAACGTTTCCCCACGCAGGGGCCATCAGTCAGAAGACCCTACCTGGAAAATGGAACATGGAGAAAAATATAAGGGACAGTCAGGGGAAATGCTGGGTCAGGTGAAAATGTATGAGTTTAAAAGTAGGTGATAGTTAAAAACATATGTGACTTAAAGGACCTGGGCCATTCTTGAGTTCTAGGGGGATAGCGTTGAAGAAGTTTTTGGCAATAGGTTCAGCATGTTGTAGAATTGTTCTGGTTGGTTGTTGGATTACAAGAATGATGATCTTCCTTCCAGCCAGCGATTTCATCGACCTTGTTGAACTTGGGTGGGCTTTAATGTTTCTTTTCGAAAACCAACCTTTCAGCAAATTTTGACTACCCATGGACCAATTAGTGCCGTCCCCAAACCTATATATGGAAATTTGGAAGGGCGATTTTCCAATTATTCCCTCTTCTTCACCTGGCTTCGTTATGTTGACGACACTCAACATAACTCCCGATTAAACGTTCAAGTTCCAACACGAACTCAACCAGGTTGAGCCATCAACCAGTTTAACTAGAAGAAGAAGGACAACACTCTTCCTTTCCTTGATGTTCTTCTCAAAGCTGACCAGAACTTTCAAAGTCTATCGAAAACCACCAATCAACACGATCTTCCCACTTTACTCACCACGACACCAAAATTAAACAATTATAGGCTTTTTCCTGCGCGACTCAGAATCTGGGGCAGGAGCCTTGAAGAAGAATGCTCCCTCATTGAACAAGTTTTTTCCAAACTTCACTATCCTCTACTTATTAGAGACTCAAGAGGGCAAAACATCTTCAACACACCCAGAGAAAACCTAGAAGAGAAATAGTCCTTCCCACCAACCCATTTCCAAACAAGTTTCAACATTTTTCAAGACCTCATTCCGGATCCAACCACATCCACCACCATTAAGGACATTACAAACAGACAGGAAAAGCTTAACCAAGGCAGGGGGAAAAACCCTTGTAATGGCTGCAGAAAAATTTTACGTTGGCGAAAATCCAAGAGCCTACAAAACGCATTTCAGAACACCAGTACGCAGGCAGATTGACGACTCAAGAAATGCCTGTTTCAAAACCCCAAATTTACACAACCATTTAATCAACTACAGAAACGCAAGACTCATCGCCGAGAAGACAACACGCAATACCGAAGAATCCTAGAATCATCATTCATCTGTATATCCAACAACTTCAACCAGAACAACGGTTCCAACAAGCTGAACCATTGCCAAGAAACTTCAAGCATCCCACCTAGAACCAAGAATGGACACCAGGTCCAACACATATGTTTTTAACATCACACTATTTTGACTCATTGCAGCTTTCTCCACCTGACCCAGCATTCTCCCCTGACTTACCCTATATATATCTCCATGTTGCTCATTTTCCAGGTAGATCTGTCTGACTTTAAAGGGCCCGGTGGGCGAAACGTTGTCCAAAGGATCACATTAACGCTTTGTGTTTATTTTTCCATTGTGTCTTTTTTTTAATTTATTTCCCTACCTCTCAATGCGCCAGACGGCTAAAATATCCTCCATCCCGCCCCAGGAAAGCAAAACCCCTGTCCCTATTCATAATCAAACAGAAAGCCCTATCCAGTATAACCCCCGACTGTCCCCCCAACAATGTTTTTACCTTCCTTGTGCTTGTCGGACGTCCGGTGACTCACTTCATGGTGAGAGGGGGAATGGGTTGATGTTTCCACAACATTCTCCTGGGCTTCTTTGTTTTCCCCTCCACCCGTCCTCTTGAGCCTTAACTTTTCCCATGCGTTTTAGCCACTGTCCAGGTTCCTTTCCGGTTGAGGATTCTCAAAGGAGGATTACAGAATCCTCTTGTTTTCCTAGTCAGTCGTTATCTCCTTAGCTACCCTCATTCTTCCTTCATTGGTAGAGTAGTCAAGAGAGGAAATTTTTGATTAAGAGAGCACACAAAAGTCTTACTGAGTTAATTTAACTCCACCATGTGAGGTCAGGTCCACCACTGTGAGAAAACAAAGCCACAAAGGCCCAAGTGGCAAAAGGCTAAAGATTACAGGATTTATTTCAAAAAGTAAAAAAGAAGTCCAAAAGATTTAAACTTAAATACAGGACCCATTTGGATTATGGCTCAGTTTTTCTCCTTACACAGGATGGGAATAGATTCATTGGAGAACATAAAAAAAACAAAATGATTTAATATGAAATTCCTGAGAAGATAGACTTGAGATTGTTTCCCCTTCTGAGAGTGAATTAGGAGAACACGAGGGCAAAATGGATGATGGGCAAAACAAAAGGAGATATTAATAAAATACTGAGGATATGAACCAAGTAAGAACCAGAAATAACGGATTTAAATTGGATAAATTTAGATTTAGAAAGGACAAGGCAAGTTGGTTTTGAACAGAGTTGTAGGGTGGGAAACAATTTCCGAGTAGGGGAAGAGGCTAGACCTTGGGGGTTTTAAAAGAGATTGGCAAAATATGAGTGGGAGGGGCTGGGTTTGATTAGTGTCGTGAGTCAGGAGAAATTCTTAGGTAGTGGTGGTTTTGATAAGGACCTGCCTTTAGGGCCGGGGGCCTTTCAGTGTTCCTCCATTTTATGTTCTTATGTTCTAAGTCAGGTCCACCACTGACTTAAGCGTAA
>WNWK01007282.1:0-95729 GCA_009830355.1 Cherax destructor | reverse complement strand
AGCACCATCACCAACACCCAGAGCACTAGCACCATCACCTAGAACACTAGAACCACCACTAACACCAAGAACACTAGCACCACCACCAACACCTAGAACACTAGCACCAACACCCAGAACACTAGCACCGACACCCAGAACACTAGCTCCACCACCAACACCCAGAGCACTAGCACCACCAACACCCAGAGCACTAGCACCACCACCACCAAGAACATTAGCACCACCACCAATACCCAGAACACTAGCACCACCACCAATACCCATACCACTAGCGCCACCACCAACATCCAGAACACTAGCACTACCTCCAACATCCAGAACACTAGCACCACCACCAACTCTCAGAACACTAGCACCACCAACCCCTAGAGCACTAGCGCCACCTCTAACACCCAGAACACTAGCACCATCACCAACACGCAGAACACTAGCACCACCGCCACCACCAACACGCATAACACTAGCACTACCACCACCACCACCCAGAACACTAGCACCACCAACAACACCCAGAACACTAGCACCACCTCCAACACCCAGAACACTAGCACCACCTCCAACACCCAGAACACTAGCACCACCACCACCAATACCCAGAACACTAGCACCAACGCCACCACCACCCAGAACACTAGCACCACCAACAACACCCAGAACACTAGCGCCACCTCCAACACCCAGAACACTAGCACCACCACCACCACCACCCAGAACACTAGCACCACCACCACCACCACCACCCAGAACACTAGCCTCACCACCAACACCCAGAACACTAGCACCACCTCCAACACCCAGAACACTAGCACCACCGCGACCAACACCCAGAACACTAGCACCACCGCCACCTAGAACACTAGCACCACCACCAACACGCATAACTCTAGCACCACCACCACCCATAAACTTAGCACCACCTCCAACACCCACAACACTAGCACCACCACAAAACCCAGAACACTAGCACCACTACTAAGACCCCGAACACTAGCACCACCACCATTACTCTGAGCACTAGCATTACCTCCAAGACCCAGAACACTAGCACCACCAAGACCCAGAACACTAGCACAACCTTCAAGACCCAGAACACTAGCACCACCATCAAGACCCAAAACACTAGCACCACCATCAAGACCCAAAACACTAGCACCACCATCAAGACCGAGAACACTAGCACCACCACCAAGACCCAGAACACTAGCACCACCATCAAGACCCAAAACACTAGCACCACCATCAAGACCGAGAACACTAGCACCACCACCAAGACCCAGAACACTAGCACCACCATCAAGACCCAAAACACTAGCACCACCATCAAGACCGAGAACACTAGCACCACCATCAAGACCCAGAACACTAGCACCACCATCAAGACCCAGAACACTAGCACCACCATCAAGACCCAGAACACTAGCACCACCATCAAGACCGAGAACACTAGCACCACCATCAAGACCCAGAACACTAGCACCACCATCAAGACCGAGAACACTAGCACCACCATCAAGACCGAGAACACTAGAACCACCATCAAGACCCAGAATACTAACACCACCATCGAGGCTGAGGACACTATACATCACCATTAAAGACTCCGAACACTAGCACCGCTATCACTACAACTCGAAATACTAGCACAATCACTACTACCACAATCAAAACTATCACAATCAGTGCCACATTCATAACTATCACAATCATATCTACCACAATCACTAATACCACAATCACAACTACCACAATCACAACTACCACAATCACCACTACCACAATCACAACTACCATAATCACAACTACCAAAATCAACTACCACAATCACAACTACCACAATCACAACTACCACAATCAACTACCACAATCACAACTACCACAATCACAACTACCACAATCACAACTACCACAATCACAACTACCACAATCACAACTACCACAATCACAACTACCACAATCACAACTATCACAATCACAACTACCACAATCACCACTATACAACACTACCAGCACACCAGTGCTTCTTATACTCGCCTACTAAAGACACCACACAAAATGGTATGGGTGCTATCACTCACTTCCTGCCTACCGACTTCTTCACCTTGAAGCTGCCAACATAAACTATGGCCTAGCTCTGGTGATTGGTGCCACGTCTGCACTAAGTGCTGGCACTCTCCCTCCCGCTGGTGATATCTAAGTGCCTCCACGGGGTACCGGTGTTCTTCCCTGAGGGGTAACACCACGGGGCACTCATACCCTGCACTGGTGCGACAGGATCATCTAACTTCTGCTCTAGTGGGACTTGTGGTAAATACCATTAAGGATTAAAACAGTAAAACATTATTAAAAACCTGTCTAGGGAAATGGAAAACAAACATATCTGTACAGATTAATATAGTTTTGCATCATAATCAATTGTGACTGACATGAGGTTTGGGTCGGTGTTCAGAGGACAGCACCGTGAAGGCAACCACTAGTGTCCAGGCAAGAACACTCAAGCTTCACATCATAACACCATACAGACCAGAAACTAATGATCATCTTACACATATAACCTACGTCCTCCGCTAGACAGTTATTTATGATACCAAAACAAAGTACACATGGTAGAGAAGAACAATATTGTATATCCTCGCTAGGTCGACAAAAAGCAACATAAAGACTAAAACAGAGCTCGGAGTCTAAGTTCATAATGGTGTGAACCTCAGAATATGCGCTCAAAAGAAGTGTTCAACAATTGACACAAGTAGAATTTGTGGGCAGGTTCACACATGACAGTTAACACTATAAAGCTCAGAGAAAATAGTTCTAACAATGACAGGGTAATATGTATATGTATGTATGTATGTATGTGTGTGTAAATATGAAAAAAATACCACAGTGAAAATAGGAAATGAAACCAGAGAGCTTTCATGTTCTCTCACATACACCTTGAAAGGAATAGGAAAAAAGAGGCAAGAGAAGTACATTTTGTGTATTAAACCCCGAGGTGACACCTCAATCAGAGGTGACAACACCTCAATCAGAGGTGACAACACCTCAATCAGAGGTGACAACACCTCACACAAACCGGTCCCGCACAAACCTAACCGAATCATACTTTTGTCCAGCATCAAGCTAAACTGTTCCCCTGACAAAGAACTCACTATATTTTGAAAAGTACTTCTACCCTTTAAGATTAAGAACAATATTCTGGACAATAAAACTGTCAAGTTTATACAATCCAGGACACAAATTTGAAACGTTGTGGATCATGCTTGATAAGAGATGATTCCACAATATGTCGTTGGACTGTACAATTACACGGAAGTAATTATTTGGCATCACTCCAGTCTACACAATGGCTTGTATCTCTCACATGAATGAACAAATCACTGGATTCTTGCCAACTAGATATTGCATATTTATGCTGTTTATTTCTGGTCTCGAGAGATTTGCCAGTTTGTCCTAAATAAATGGTATCACAACTTTAACAAGGGAGGAAGTAAACACAACCCAAAGATTCCTAAGGAGAATTTTTAATTTATGTTTCACAGTATTGTCATATTTAAAAGACAATTTTAACATTAAAGTATTTAAGAGCTTGTTGGAGGTGAGAGAAATTTTCATTATATGGTAAAACCAACAAAGTCTCAAACTTATGCTCGGTATTCGGATCTGTCTTGTAGAATGTTTCTTTTTAGCTTTATGAAAGCTTTATCAATAAACGTTCGTGAATATTGCAAATTAGAAGCAATTTTATAGATTTTTCAAATGTCCTCATCATAGAATTCAGGACTACAACTCTTAAGGGCTCTCAAAAATACACAAGTAAATACACTGTGATTAATGTGGACCCCAATGAAAATAAGTCAAAGACTTTTTTGATTGTCCTAGGTTCTCTACACATATGCTACTATGTATAATAATCTATGTAACTGTATTTGTGTATACTTGAATAAACTTGCTTAATTACTGGTGATTCGAATATGTATGAACAAGTGTTAGTTGGCTTGCGATAAACATTTAAGTTCAATGTTCTACCAGATCTATGTACACAAACACATATTTTTTTATCGAGATGCTTAATCTCATCTCAGCTGGGCGACCTGCTCAGATAGCTACAGCTGACTGCCTGAATATCTCAGAGGGTGGTGGCAGGCAGCGTCTGGCAGGCAGCGTCTGGCAGGCAGCGTCTGGCAGGCAGCGTCTGGCAGGCAGCGTCTGGCAGGCAGCCACCAAGTTCCTCCTGCTTTATCAAACAACAGTTAAGCAACTTTGGTAGGGCAGTCAGCTTGGGAAGACTTCAAGCTTTCTAACTACACACTAACTGATTAACAACTCGTGGATAAACCTATTCGTATTGAATACAAATGGTAAAGACAATATTGTTAATTTAAACGAAGGGCCTTGTTATTATCCCAGCTGGAAGACAATGGCAGAGGCTTCCTTCCTACCATAACAAATACCTTGTAATGGTGACGCTCCTCTACCTTCATTTGTTTATCAGTTCGCTACTGAGTGACGAGCAATAAAAATAATTTTCCATAAGATATTCATGAGTGTGGCAGATACACAGGCGAGAGAGGGTAGTTTCACAAACACGGTAGTGGTGGGAAGTTGGCTAGAATCCTAAACGTGGTTTGACGGAAAATTTGTTGTGGCCCAACCCAGACCAATGTTGTTTATGAATGGTCTACAATACCAACAAGATGAAAATTAGACACATGTGCGACATCTGGGTATCTTTATTGTAGACGTTTCGCCATCCAGTGGCTTTATCAATACAAATTCCAGGACATAACTTGGAGACAGTAGAACTATATACAAAAGATGAGGTAATCAGCCTCAGCCTTGGAGTTGTTGTTAACAGCACCGTAGTTGTGGAGATTCTGAAGATGGGCTGATCAGTCGAGGTATTAGCGAAGGCATTGCAATTGTAATGTAGGTGTCATAAATATGCATGCACATAAGGACGCCTTTAGCAGACAGTTTCGGGAATTGTCAGTACAACCTTTGTTTGCAAGACTGTGCCCCTTGCCACACTGCCAGAGACAAATAACTGGCTAAATAATTGTAAAATTTCATTCTTTAATGACAGGCCTCGTAACTCACCGGACTTAAATCCGACAGAAAATATATGAAATCGTATTCAGCCTAAGTTTCATGGCGTGTCCACTACCCCTAAACTCTTGAGTGCCATAAAGCAGGTGTGGGAAGGCACTGACTTCTATCCTCCATTCATTAGCCTTATCAGTGCCAAGGAGAGGAAAGCATCAAGAGGAAGAGCAATCCTACGAAATTCTAGTTTGAGTAACCAATACACATTTCAAAATGTTATTTTTTGAAACAATTTTGTTATGGCGAGCATTCTCATTATCTGCGTGATTAGTTTATGTCCGTGTATATTTATGGCGCCCACTGTAGGAATGCAAATAGATTAAGGGGTCGATGGTAAAACTTCACATACGAAAACCAAAGTGATTAGGGGGAGAGAATTAGGGTTTCTAAGTACCACATTAAACGTTTCTTAACCAAGAGTTCCATCAACTTACGTGAGGCGTCACGGCCAGAAATATCTGGTGTTTGAAAGGGTGGGACAACCGTGGCTTCCGTTGCAGAGGGAGAACCTCTGGAGACCAAACGAGACCGAAAAGACGCAAGAGAACGACGCGTGCCATAGTATGTTGGTGTTGAAGCACACGAACGAGGTTGTCATCATACCAGCTGCTGGTAATTGCCACATGGAAAGTATTGACCTAAGTCTGCCAACATGAAGGGAACGTTGTAAGATTCCTCAATGTTAGAAGCAAAATCCGGAGGTACTGACTCCATCTCATGTTTGGAGGAAAGAAATAAGGAGTGGGAGCCCTTGGGATATACGGACAAGATGACGCCAAATTGTTGTCGTAACCTCAACAGGGTCTGCAAAGGTATCATCACTAGCCGTAGGGACGGGAGCAGAGTCTGGAGACTACTTGCTAGTCAACGTCCATACCTTTTATTTCAGACTACTCACAGTAGTGGAACTGACAGTGGATACTTAAGCCAGTCCGCCCTGTGAAGTACGAATAATTCGAAAATCGATGCGGCATCGTGGGAGAAGCCGGGATCATGGTCACAGAGGTCAGAGGTATCAGAAGGGTCCGCCAGAACACCGTTACCAGAGGCAGGCAAGATGATGTTGCCCAAAAGCTGCATCGGCTTCAAAGGAAGGTCCGTGGGCATGCCGGAGTCTGGCACCAGGGCGTCAAAAGCCGGTGGCCTGGGAGGACCACCTCCCTGATCCTACACGCATATAAACTTCGCAAGTGGCTGGAGTAATATCAGCCAGTATGGTATAAAGGAGAACTGCAGCTTGGTGCAGAGGCCATCACGACGTGGTGAAGCACAAAAACATTGCTCCGAGTTATTAGGTCCATCCTGCACTAGCGCAGGATGGACCTTGCCAGGAGACAGCATACCAAGAGCAGCAGCTGTACCACCTGTCACTGCCGCATTTCAGACAAGCTGACTGTCCACTCAACACAGTCACACTTTGGCTGTGAAGTAAACAGATTAGCCAAGGATATGGAGCAGTATATATAAATCAAGATAGAAAAAAGGTTGGAAATATGATCTGTTCTGTAGCTGACAACTCTTAGCTATTTGGAATTTGTTCAAGCTTAAGGCAGACATTTACTAGATGATTACTGTTTAACATGACAGCCCCATTACCACCTCGTTAGCATTGAAATGGAGGATAAATGGCGTCTGAGGTCTTCTTTGCCATTCCCCAATCTTCATGACTTTGCACTTGGTGGGGTTGAACTCCAGGAACCAATTCCTGGACCAGTCCTGCAGCCTGTCCAGATCCCTTTGTAGTTCTGCCTGGTCCTCGTCCGATTGAATATAGAAAACTAGGAAAATATGCAGAAAACTAGGAAAATATACAGAAAACTAGGAAAATATACAGAAAACTAGGAAAATGTACAGAAAACTAGGAAAATATACAGAAAACTAGGAAAATGTACAGAAAACTAGGAAAATATACAGAAAACTAGAACAATATATAGAAAAACTAGGAAAATATATAGAAAACTAGGAAAGTATATAGAAAACTAGGAAAATATATAGAAAATATGAATGGCAATTAAATGTTCTCTCAGACTCCTCCCACACTAGCAAGCGCACACGGTTCTCTACTCTCACTGTTCTGAGCCGTCAATACCCATATAGTAAATTGACTTCATTGACCGGCCAGTAGTCAATGCACATGCGGAATGTCTCATGTCTTGAATACTATTAAACAAGGGCAGGTCCAGGAGCTAATGATGACTCGATAAGGACGTTGCTAAGAATGTTAACATTTTTCCTGAGAATGTTTCCAGGAGCTGACATGGCACAGAGCTGCTTGTCTGCTGGAGCCACGTCACGTTCTGCAGAGGCACGCCACTGAAGAGGACAAGGTGGGAAGTGATTAGAGGAGCATCACACGCGCCTCCATTCCTAGGAATTTTTTCACTCTAAGACAGACGCATAAGATTCTGATTCACAATGTCCTTGGGTCCCAAAGGGAAGCCAGATTTACCCGCCATTTTAGCCACAGGCTAGCCAAGTTTCTTGGGCCCACGTGGTAAAACATACGATGTAGGAAATGAAGCTCCATTGGTAAGCCTTCAGTTAGATAATAAAGAAAAACAATGGATAAACAACATCTTCTCGGAAATCTTAATCTTGTAGCTTAACTGCGAGGTGTGGCAGAGAAATAGTCACTCAACCAGAAATATGTCCCTGAGAGCAAAAAAATCGAGGCGCTGCTCTTACACCGCAATTTAATTTGTAGCCAAGTAACAGACAGGTTATGGGCAGCTTGAATGAGTAGACTGACTAAAATCTCCATGACAGTAGCAGGCAGAGACGAGGCAGCTTGGGTTTATGAAACCAAATCTCACTGAGAATAGTTCTGGGTCCTGGCATTGAGAGGTAATAGAGTCCATATGGGCTACAACAATTATTCCTACTCTCTTTCCCTGACTGCAAAATAGAAGTATCCCTCTATGCCAGCCTTTGTGATACTCCACACAATACCTTCATGGTTTCCAACGTCTGGTATACACTCTCAATGTCTGGTATACTCTCTCAAAGGCATTTTGAAACGATGATCATGTAGATTATGTACCAATGTGGGACAGAGCCTATCAGGAAACCTTGAAAATGAAGTAGCTAGCAGAACAATCTGGATCTCCCTAGCTAATCCAATAATACTCCGGGATTTAATTTTCTGCACAGATTCTAGTTCTAGTAGGTTTGCCGGTCTTGTCCCGGCCCGGGTCTTTACCAAATGGTCACCCGGCATAGACATTGCCTTCGGATATCAGGTACTGTAAATAGGTACTGCCTTCCTACCTAGATGCACAGCCATGGGCCGACGCAGTACCCTAGAAAATTATTCGGTATATGAGTGAATTTGGTACTGGGATACAGGTTTACTAATTTTGAGTTTACTAACTGTATATCTGGGGTCACAGTATCTCACTGAGTCTAGAACAATTTTCCTCGTCATAGGACAAGGAATAATACACACACAACCCGCACATATAAAAAGAGAGGAGCTTACGACGACGTTTCGGTCCGACTTGGACCATTTACAAAGTCACACTAACACGAAGGACGAATCGAATCGAATCGAATAAGTTCAGGTAAGATCCCAATGGGATGAGCGGGGAAGACGGTACAGACGAAGAATAGCGCTGGAGAGGAGTCTTCTTAGTCGTAGAAATAGAGCCAGGGCTTAACCCAGCAGCTAAGGCGATCGTGGGGCAGACTTGAGAACAGGAATAGCAGGCTCTCCTGTTGATGAGACTTCTGTGGGGTGAGCGGGGAGGACGGGACAGGTGAAGATTACCGCTAGAGAGGAGTGTAGAAGTTGAGCCAGGGCTTAACCCAGCAGCTAAGGCGAAAGTGGGTCAGAGGGGCGAACAGCTCAAGGTACCTGACATAGAATCAAAAGGTTATTTGTAAATAGGGTTAGGAGCAGGTTCATACAAGGAATAGAAAAGGTTGTGTTGGTTTGTGGGTCTACGAATGTCTTCGTCAAGGAGAGAGGTCCAGTAGTCATGTCGTGTCTCAAGTTTGTCTATATGTCTGTCACTGAGAGTCTTCCAGTACAGATTCAGCGCAGGGATGTCTAACTGGGCATGGAGAGACTCGCTTGTGGCGAAGTCCTCCCATCTGACATCAAGCACCCAGCGCAGAGCCTTCTTCTGGACACGCTGCAGTTTAAGTAAGTTTGTTTTGGCTGCAAGAGAGAGGGCTAGAGGAGAGTAAGTTATCAGAGGGCGTATTAGGGATTTATAGAGGTGTAGTTTGGTGCGTTGGGAGGCATGTTTCAGCTTGTAGAGGCCCGCAAGGGCCTTGCTAGCTACTGCATGCTTTGAGTGAATGTGTCTGTGTAAGCAAAGAAGGTAGTCAAGATTAATGCCAAGGACTGTGACAGATTGTGTGATAGGGATGTAGGTGCGGGTGTCAGCTGTTCTGAGCTCGACAGGTAATGGAGGATCACGTTTCCTATTGTTAAAATATGTAATGCTGGATTTAGCTGCATTGGTTTTGATCCTCCATTTTTGTTCCCAGAAGGCAATCCTGTCGACCTCATTCTGTTTTGTGTGAGAGTGTATCTATATTGGCGTGAGTGGTGAGTTGTGTAATGTCGTCTGCATAGGCTAGTGTGATGGAGTTGTGGTATACAGGTGTTGGAATGTCGTTAGTGTATAAAATGTAGAGGGTAGGGGAGAGGACAGATCCCTGGGGTACTCCAGCATTTAGTGTGAAGTAGTCAGAGTAGCAGCCTTGGAATTTGATTCTCATTGTGCTGCCGTCAAGGAAGTTGCAGAGGAGTTTACGAGTAGTGAGAGGCAGGTTAAAGTTAGTGCAGAGTTTGTGTTTGAGCCCTACATGCCAGACAGTGTCAAAAGCTTTTTCAACGTCTTTTGCAACCAGGGCTGTCCTGTTTCTTTGTTTTGTGTTTATGTGGATGTAGTTGAGAATGATGTTAATGGCATCCTGTGTAGATCTGTGAGTTCTGAAGCCAAACTGGCCGTTAGAAAGAAGTGAGTTGTGTTCCAGGTATCTGCGAAGACGATGGTTGATGAGTTTTTCAAAGAGTTTACCTAATGATTCGAGGAGGCTGATAGGGCGATAGTTTCTAGGGTCAGAGTGGTCTTTATTGGGTTTGGGAAGGAGGATAGCGGTAGCAGCTTTGAAGAGTGAAGGAAGTAACCAGAAGCAAGGGAGGCATTGAGGAGGTTTGTGTAGGAAGTAATGATAGAGTCAGGAAGGTGTTTTAGGATAATATGGTTTAGGCCAGAGGCACCAGGAGCCTTGGGAGGAAGGTGTCTGAGGAGAGTTTTAATGTCTGTGTTGGTGAAAGGAGTGTCGAGTTCTTGGGAGGAGGTAAGGGAGTCCAGATGGATGTGGCTGTTTGGTGTTGTTTCGTGTGTGTGTAGTGTTCCAGTGTTCTATGTTCTGAATGTGTTGGATGGCGTTAGGGTGGGGTGGGTGAGGGTGGAAGATGTTCTCCCAGATGTGTTTGAAGATGTTTGTAGCAGCCTGCGGGTCTGAGATGTGTGTGTTGTTGTGGGTGATGTGTTTGAATTTGTTGGTGGGAGTGGTACCTCTGATTTTTTTGATAAAGTTCCAGAAAGCTTTGGAGTTTTTAATTCGCTGTTTGTCTGCTTGTAGTATGAGCTGTGACCAATGAGAGTTGTGGTCTTGGTCTAGACTGTGTAGAATGTTGTTTCTGAGGTAAGTGAGATCTAATCGGACTTGATTAAATCTATGTGTGTTGTAGAGGAAGCGGTTGTGGTAGCAGATAATTAATCTTCTTGTTCTGATTGAGGGTTTGAAAGAATAACGAGTGGTGTGAGTTTTCTTTGGTATTGCGGAGTTGGCTGCTTGTGTAATGGTGTCCTGGATGAGATCAAGTTGAGTGTCAATGTCAGAGATAGGTTTGTTGCTGTAGTCATAGGTGAGGTTAGTATTATCTATATGTTGTTTGAAAGCATCCCAGTCAGCGTTCTTGTAGGAGAAGGAAGGTCTTGCTGGGATGAGGATAGGGTTGGAAGAGATGTGTAAGAT
Source organism: Cherax destructor (assembly GCA_009830355.1). NCBI lineage: Eukaryota > Metazoa > Arthropoda > Malacostraca > Decapoda > Parastacidae > Cherax > Cherax destructor. The sequence goes on along the minus strand of WNWK01007282.1, from coordinate 84,632 downwards.
GACTGGGATGTGATCAGAGCCTGTAATAGGGCCAGGTGAGATGTAGTGTTGGAAGAGAGAGCTAGCTCGGTTTGCCAGAATGATATCGGGTTTGCCTTGGCCCATGTGGTTGTAGAAGGTGTTGAAGTCTGGGCCGAGGTGAATTAGGTGTTTATGGTTTGTGAAGTTGAGTAATTGGTGACCAAGTTGGTTGTTACTGGTGTGATGAAAGGCGTTGTGTTTGGCATTCATGTCAGCTAGTAGGTATGTTGGTGTAGTTGAAGACTAAGGAAAGGTCGTGTATGTTGAGAATAGTGTTTGGGCGAGCATAGGTAGTGAAGAAGATGAAGGGGCCAAGGTGGGTGTGTATTCTGACCGCAATACAGTGTTGGTGAATAAAAGGGATTGGGAGAAATTAATGTTTTATGTTGGATTTGACAAGGATGGCAACCCCATCGTGGGGATCGTAGGGGGACTGTAGTGCAGTATAACCATAATGACGGATACGTTGAGGGGCTTTGAGGCAGGTACTGTTTAGTAAGACAATATCTGGCCTCTCTGCTTCAAGGAGTTCGGCCAGTAGGTGTCTAATTATAAAGTAAGAACGTACGTTGAACTGAATCACCTTAAACATGATTTAATGGTTTCGTCGTAGCAAAGTTAATGTCTGGGGAGGAGTTTAGATTAAAGCCTGTGATAGGGGTGCCATCGGTGGATGTGTGGGTGTTACGGACCCGCTTCCTGGAGGGGGAGGAAGAGATGGATCTGCTTTTATGTGCTTTGGTCTGTCTGTCAGAATTTGGGGCAGGTTTAGGATTGAGTGGATTTTGTCTGGAGGAGGTGGAGTTGGACCTGGATGAAGTCTTGGATGTGGTGGATGAGGAGTGGGCGAAGGTGGATGCAGAGGAAGTGGAAGCTTTGGTAAGGGATGAGGTGGGGAGGGGGCCGTAGCGGCAGCAGGAGGGTGTTGGTGGGAAGGGTTGATGTGAAGAGAGGTGGGGAGAGGAGAGCTGGTGGGGGTAGGAAGAGGGGTGATGAGAGAGAGGTCGGAGGGAGAGGTTGAAAGGGGCTTAGAAGAGAAGCAGGAAGGAGGGATAATTAGAGAGGGAAGATTGTTAGCATTCAAGATTAGGTTAAGGATATGTGAGTAGTCTGATTGGTAAGTTTGAGAGATTCCATCGCAGAGTAAGAGCAGTGGCGACTTGACAGTTAGTTTTGTAGTCTATTGTGGGTTAGGTGTAGGTGGAGAGGTGCTTGTAGTCTGTGTGTTGGTGTTTGATGTGTGTAGAATAGAGGAAGGGTTTGGGGAAGAAGAGGTAGACCAAGTGCGTGGAGTTGCCCAGGCATTGTGGGTGGGGGAGGGAGGGTTGGTAGGGGAGAGAGGTGCAGGGAAGGGGTTGGGGAGGGAGGGGGGTTGGCTTGCTCTGAGGGAGGAGAGAATGTCTTTTCTAGTAGGGCAGGAATTTGCAACTGCAGTGTGTGACCCGCCGCAGTTAGAACATTTAAGGGAGAGGTTGCAGGTATTCCAGAAGTGGCCAGTTGCTGAACATCTGGACTGCAGATTTGTGTGGATGTGCATGTATTTTTGTCGTGTCCGAATTTGTAGCATTTTAGACATTGTGTGATGGGGTGGAAGTTTGGAGTGAAGACAGTGTTTGGAGGAATGCGGATAGTCTTGGCAAGGATTCCTTGGTTGAAGAGAATAGAGGCGTCAGAAGGAGTTGAACAGCGTATTTTGAGGATTGTAGAGTTATCAGGTCTGTAAATATTGTCAACAGAGACTTTGTTCTTAGTACTAATGTCTTTGATTAAGTCTTCTTTGTCTGTGTCATAGGCAGTCAGGAGAGAATAGTCTACATGTTTAGCAATGACCGTACTTTTGGCACGGTGCTCAGGAGTCCAAATAATAGTGAAGGCGGCGTCTAGCAGTTGTTGTCTGGTCGAGGTTGAGGTGTACGTTTCGTAGGATTGTCTGTCAAGAAGGAGTTTGAAGCCTGAGTGTGTCTTAAAGATTTTAAGTTGAGGTTCACCCGTGATCTGGAATAATAAATTTTCAGGATGGTTAGTGGCATCAGAATTAGAGTATTTGAGGTTCAGCGAGAAAGAATTGGGTTTGGAAAAGGTAGGATAGGCCTTAGAGGCAGGAGAGGGCGGTAGAGGGGGAGTGGGAAGGGGGAGGGAGGTGGAAGGCATCGAAGGCATCATCTAGTTGCGTAAAGATGTGGCGGTGACAAATGGCCAAATCTGTGAGGAAAGTAAGTGTGGAGTAGTAGACACGCTTACTTGCCTGGCTATTTCTTTAATTAAAGTTTGCTTGTAGAGTCTGACACTGGAGGCGCAGGACACTGAGGAGGTGAACTGTAGCTTGATGGGGCACTGTATGCCCTGAGAGGAGAGCGAACACTGGCTGTGAGCGGCGAGGAGAGGCACCACTGGCTGTATTGCTTGGAGACTTCAGGCAGCAACAGGCGTGCAGAGGGAGGCTACCTGCCCTTGGGTAGGCAGCCACCGACGCACCAATCCTGGAGGCGCAGGACACTGAGGAAGTGAACTGTAGCTTGATGGGGCACTGTATGCCCTGAGAGGAGAGGCACACTGGCTGTGAGCGGCTGTAAGGCTTGGAGACTTCAGGCAGCAACAGGAGTGCAGAGGGAGGCTTCCTGCCCTTGGGTAGGCAGCCACCGACGCACCAATCCTGATGATGAAGATAAAGACGAAGGTCCAGGGTAATTAGAGGCGAAATCTATGATGCACAGGCGAGATCGTTGGCCAGGAGTAGGTGTGTTCAGCACCGCTGGTGTGACACGAAGGACAGGTGGAAGGGGTATTTATAGGCAGGCAGACAGGGGAGGGCACAAGAAAGTGGTGGAGGGGTAATGGAGGTAGTAGTGATAGTGATAGTGGTAGTGGTAGTGGAGTCAGTCATAAACTAGGAAAGGAGCACTGCAAAGACGCTGGCGGCCCGTAAGGGTAAGAACAAGAACACAGTGGGGAAAAATAAAAATAAAAAATAAAATAGAGGACAAATACAAGGCAAAAGAAAAGAAAAGAAAGAGAACCCAGAGGAGAAAGGAGAAAGAGGAGAAGGGGGAAGAGAAAGAGGTGGAAGGAATCAGGTTAAGTCACGGGTGTTCTGAAGTTTAGAGCATTTAACAATGTAATGAGAGAGGAAAGCATCAACAGAGACAAAGCCAGGGCTAAGATTCATACAGGGAAAGTTGTGTATAAGGGAGGATTCAACCAGACAGCGACTATGAAAGTTAGACGTAGGGTAGACAGTTTTAGCAGAAGACCAATCAATGGGATAACTGTGATCTCTGACATGACAGAAAAGAGCATTATTAGTGTCGGCCTAACACTATTTTTGTGCTCCCTAAGTCTGTCAGAAAGAGATCGGCCAGTTTCTCCTTTTATATGTGCGGGTTGTGTGTGTATTGTTCCAGTCACGGTATTGTGCCTTTTTTGTTATTTATAGGACAAGGAAATTATATTATAATTTACCTAGGTGAAGTAAAATGTTCGGAGATTTTTCCGTAGGTTTTTCTTGATATTTGGTTGCCTGGCTACGGAAGAATGAGCAAAGCGCATTACTTGTTGACAAAACTGGGGGGATAGTGCTTCCCTGTGACAGTTTTGGGCGTTCCAGTTGTAAGGAAACTGATTGTGTACTTGGGCAAGAGGAAGTCACCATGGAGATAGTTCCCATTCTCCTCGTTCTCCGTATTTACCACTGGAAATATATAAATCCCTATTCCCTTAAGTGACTCATCACAGTGGTCGTGAATTAAATCCTGCCTCGTGAAAGGAGATACAATGTTCTTTTTGCGATGGTGTGACCTGAGTTTGTGCATCTGATCTAAAAAATTATAGGAAACTATAAGAAAATACATTGAAGCTAAACGTACATCTTAATTGCTTAATTGTTTACAATGCAGGTTCACTGACAACACTAATTTACGTAATGGTATTAAGGCTGACGCTGTCATTCTAGTCAGAAAACGTTGATCTGGAATTATTACTCCCACTCACAGTGGGAGTCTTCTAGTGGGAGATAGACTGAAGTTAGTGATGACTATGTTATTTACGTATATTTTAACAGCCCTCAAATATTCCGAATAGAGAAATTAAAGCAAGCGTAAATAACCCAGAATAGACTAAAAAAATGGGTAAAAATAGAAGCATTTAGAAATGCCTCAAACGAGGGAGGGGGTCACTTTATTGACCAATATATCCAATATAAAAGCTAAAAGTAAATATGAAATATAAGTTGGTAGGTAATCAAATACACTCACAAAGAGTGTCTTTTAGATATACAGGAGTAAGATTAAGGGAAAATATAGGCCTACGTAACTGTAACTTAGGCCAGATCACTGTTAGAGACAAAGAGTGCATCATTTTTAACACTTCCTTTCTGCGTTTACACAAGAGTTCAAAAGAAATGCCGGGAATTAATTATTATACCGGTCAGGACGAAGATAAATTACGGAAGATCAAAGAATGTAGTGAGGTGAATCAGAGTACGACACTTGACCCGGATGACCTGTTTTGTCAAGGATTGTAAGATGACATGCAAATCATTAGCTGGACTCTTCAACAGATCACTATAAATGGGTATAGTGTTGGATAAAAAAAAATGCCATGATACCCATTAACAAAGTGGGAGAAAGGAACAACTTTCATATTATTGGGAAATCAGCTTAACATCAACTAGAGGGAATGTTAATGGAATCAATAATATTAGATATAAATCAAAGTTATACTGAAGGACAATTTGAACAACGAAGTTTAGGGGCGTCTGGTATCCTGTGTCAGCAGTGGCCTTGTCAAGAATTACACGGAAGGACGTAGAATTAGGACCTACGGATTATCTGTATGATTAAGACCCGGATCAGGAGGCTGTCTACTGACAAATAAATCATCAACGTAGGCCGGGTAGCGACAGAGACTGTCGGAAACTGTCCGCACATGAGCAGCACGTGTGTACGTGAAGACAAGCCTGAGGGGCAGAAACCAGCGGTACGTGTGTACGTGAAGACAAGCCTGAGAGGGCAGAAACCAGCGGTACGTGTGTACGTGAAGACAAGCCTGAGAGGGCAGAAACCAGCGGTACGTGTGTACGTGAAGACAAGCCTGAGAGGGCAGAAACCAGCGGTACGTGTGTACGTGAAGACAAGCCTGAGAGGGCAGAAACCAGCGGTACGTGTGTACGTGAAGACAAGCCTGAGAGGGCAGAAACCAGCGGTACGTGTGTACGTGAAGACAAGCCTGAGAGGGCAGAAACCAGCGGTACGTGTGTACGTGAAGACAAGCCTGAGAGGGCAGAAACCAGCGGTACGTGTGTACGTGAAGACAAGCCTGAGAGGGCAGAAACCAGCGGTACGTGTGTACGTGAAGACAAGCCTGAGAGGGCAGAAACCAGCGGTACGTGTGTACGTGAAGACAAGCCTGAGAGGGCAGAAACCAACGTTTGTTGTTCTTGATTCGCCGGTACGCTCCCGGTCCGGGTCTTTTCCAGATGGTGGCCCGGCCTTGGCTCCCTGTCTTGGGAGTGTCTGAGACCAATGTCTCCCATGGGAGGAGGTGCAAGTACCTCCTCAGCTTCGGGACCAACTGTCCCCAGCGGTTAAGACCAGTAACTCAGCTGCCAGCAGCTCGATTCATGCTACGTGCATGGCGTCCTAAGTCATCCTTGTAGCTAGTGAACAACAATTACAATGCAGACGAACCTGCGAAGCTCTACACAAGATTAATGTCGGGTAACTTTAGTACACACACACACACACACACACACACACACACACACACACATATATATATATATATGTCGTGCCGATTAGGTAAAACTTGCTATTTTGGCTTAAATAGCAACGCTTATCTTGCCATATAAGACAAGCGAAAATTTGTGTATGCAATAATTTCTCAAAAATCATTCTGAACCTAACGAAAAAAATATATTTCATTGTGCTTGTTTATTATTAAATTATTGTAAACTTATCTAAAATATATTTAGTTGGGTTAGGCTAAATTAAATTGCGCTTGTTATAATAAGGTTAGATAAGTTTTAAAAGTTTATCTTGGTACAAAATTATAAATTCTTACATAAATAAAAAAATATATCTTTAAACGTACAAGAGAAAATTTTAGAAAAGACTTAATTTTAAATAAGTTCTTGCTAATTGACCAGTTTTACCTAATCGGCACGACATATATATATATATATATATATATATATATATATATATATATATATATATATATATATATATATATATATATATATATATATATATATATATATATATATATATATATATATATATATATATATATATATATATATATATATATATATATATATATATAAGTGCTATGCATAGACAATGATGGATCGATCGACGTACATTCAGGTGGTCTACGTGTTCTATAATAATTTTATACAAAACAAATACAGGTTGGTCTGGATGGGTATCTTTATTCTGGAAACATTTCGCCAGCCAGTGGCTTCTTCAGTCCTATGTAGAGAAAGGTGGAAAATGCGTAGTAGTTTAAGGTAATCATCCCTCAGCCTGGAGTCGGTGTGATCAGTCCATCATTGATAAAAGTTCAGCATATTCGCGAATATGCTGATGAGAAGCCTCGTCAGCCTCACCAAAGAATAGTTTCACAGTCTGGATTAGACTCATTACACTGACCGCTTCTTAATCCTCAATAAATACCAAGAGAACAATATCTAGTCATTTACCCTCACGTATAACATCTTTTGATCGACTACAAAATTTCAACTCTGGTGTAGTGTATCTAACTTAGGTTGGTATTGTTAATGAAGGGTTCAGGTGCCATTTTGACACTTGTTTTCTCTAAAGTTGTATTTAATATTACTGAGTTATTTTGCCTTGATGTCCAAGGAAGTGAAGTTATATGTCCCTTGTTGGACAGTCTATATGACACCTCGTTTTTTTTTTCGATTAAAATCTTTATTTTTCTAACTCTAATGAAATGTTTTTTGGGTTTAGGGTTTAGGGTTTTGGGTTTTGGGTTTAGAGAATGCATCTTCTGGTTAACTTTAATATTTTAGTGATGTGTTGTCTTCAAAGAAACATGACAATGCTGTAACACTAGTGGAACACAGGAATCATGACAGTGCTGCAACACTAGTGAAACACAGGAAGCACCACAGCACTGCAACACTAGTGGAACACAGGAATCATGACAATGCTGCAACACTAGTGGAACACAGGAATCATGACAATGCTGCAACACTAGTGGAACACGGGAATCATGACAGTGCTGCAACACTAGTGGAACACTGGAATCATGACAGTGCTGCAACACTAGTGGAACACAGGAATCATGACAGTGCTGCAACACTAGTGGAACTCAGGAATCATGACAGTGCTGCAACACTAGTGGAACACAGGAATCATGACAGTGCTGCAACACTAGTGGAACACAGGAATCATGACAGTGCCTGCAACAATAGTGAAACACAGGAATCATGACAGTGCTGCAACACTAGTGGAACACAGGAATCATGACAATGCTGCAACACTAGTGGAACACAGGAATCATGACAGTGCTGCAACACTAGCGAAACACAGGAAGCACCACAGCACTGCAACACTAGTGGAACACAGGAATCATGACAGTGCTGCAACACTAGCGAAACACAGGAATCATGACAGTGCTGCAACACTAGCGAAACAAAGGAAGCATCACAGCACTGCAACACTAGTGGAACACAGGAAGCATCACAGTGCTGCAACACTAATGGAACACAAAAAGCTTCACAGCACTGCAACACTAGTGGAACACAGGAAGCATCACAGTGCTGCAACACTAGTGGAACACAGAAAGCTTCACAGCACTTCAACACTAGTGGAACACAGGAAGCTTCACAGCGCTGCAACACTAGTGGAACACAGGAAGCATCACAGCGCTGCAACACTAGTGGAACACAGGAAGCTTCACAGCGCTGCAACACTAGTGGAACACAGGAAGCTTCACAGCGCTGCAACACTAGTGGAACACAGGAAGCTTCACAGTGCTGCAACACTAGTGGAACACAGGAAGCTTCACAGTGCTTCAACACTAGTGGAACACAGGAAGCTTCACAGTGCTTCAACACTAGTGGAACACAGGAAGCTTCACAGTGCTGCAACACTAGTGGAACACAGGAAGCTTCACAGCGCTTCAACACTAGTGGAACACAGGAAGCTTCACAGCGCTTCAACACTAGTGGAACACAGGAAGCTTCACAGTGCTGCAACACTAGTGGAACACAGGATGCTTCACAGTGCTGCAACACTAGTGGAACACAGGAAGCTTCACAGTGCTGCAACACTAGTGGAACACAGGAAGCTTCACAGTGCTTCAACACTAGTGGAACACAGGAAGCTTCACAGTGCTTCAACACTAGTGGAACACAGGAAGCTTCACAGTGCTTCAACACTAGTGGAACACAGGAAGCTTCACAGTGCTGCAACACTAGTGGAACACAGGAAGCTTCACAGCGCTTCAACACTAGTGGAACACAGGAAGCTTCACAGCGCTTCAACACTAGTGGAACACAGGAAGCTTCACAGTGCTGCAACACTAGTGGAACACAGGAAGCTTCACAGTGCTGCAACACTAGTGGAACACAGGAAGCTTCACAGTGCTGCAACACTAGTGGAACACAGGAAGCTTCACAGTGCTTCAACACTAGTGGAACACAGGAAGCTTCACAGTGCTTCAACACTAGTGGAACACAGGAAGCTTCACAGTGCTGCAACACTAGTGGAACACAGGAAGCTTCACAGTGCTTCAACACTAGTGGAACACAGGAAGCTTCACAGTGCTTCAACACTAGTGGAACACAGGAAGCTTCACAGGCTTCAACACTAGTGGAACACAGGAAGCTTCACAGCGCTTCAACACTAGTGGAACACAGGAAGCTTCACAGGCCTGCAACACTAGTGGAACACAGGAAGCTTCACAGGCTTCAACACTAGTGGAACACAGGAAGCTTCACAGCGCTTCAACACTAGTGGAACACAGGAAGCTTCACAGTGCTGCAACACTAGTGGAACACAGGAAGCTTCACAGTGCTGCAACACTAGTGGAACACAGGAAGCTTCACAGTGCTGCAACACTAGTGGAACACAGGAAGCTTCACAGTGCTGCAACACTAGTGGAACACAGGAAGCTTCACAGTGCTTCAACACTAGTGGAACACAGGAAGCTTCACAGTGCTTCAACACTAGTGGAACACAGGAAGTTTCACAGTGCTGCAACACTAGTGGAACACAGGAAGCTTCACAGTGCTCAACACTAGTGGAACACAGGAAGCTTCACAGTGCTGCAACACTAGTGGAACACAAGATTCATGTTCAAGAATTAATGTTTGAAAACAGTTCATGTTCTGTCTAGTTACCAGGTCATAATGTTTAAATTCCTGGACCCATTGTTGTCTCTGTCTTAGCTCCTAGTCTCAGGAACCTGGGCCTCGTCCTGGAGCACAGTGTGCTCTGGTCTCATAGTCTCCAGTCTCAGGATGGGCCTCGTCCCTGGAGCCAGTGTGTGCCTCTGGTCTCTTAGTCTCCAGTCTCAGAATAGGCCTCGTCCCTGGAGCCAGTGTGTGTATCTGGTCTCTTAGTCTCCAGTCTCAGGATGGGCCTCGTTCCTGGAGCCAGTGTGTGTCTCTGGTCTCTTAGTCTCCAGTCTCAGGATGGGCCTCGTCCCTGGAGCCAGTGTGTGTCTCTGGTCTCTTAGTCTCCAACCTCAGGATGGGCCTCGTCCCTAAAGCCAATGTGTGTCTCTGGTCTCTTAGTCTCCAGTCTCAGGATGGGTCTTGTCCATGGAGCCAGTGTGTGTCTCTGGTCTCTTAGTCTCCAGTCTCAGGATGGGTCTTGTCCATGGAGCCAGTGTGTGTCTCTGGTCTCTTAGTCTCCAGTCTCAGGATGGGTCTTGTCCATGGAGCCAGTGTGTGTCTCTGGTCTCTTAGTCTCCAGTCTCAGGATGGGTCTTGTCCATGGAGCCAGTGTGTGTCTCTGGTCTCTTAGTCTCCAGTCTCAGGATGGGCCTCGCCCCTGGATCCAGTGTGTCTCTGGTCTCTTAGTCTCCAGTCTCAGGATGGATGGGCCTCGCCCCTGGATTCAGTGTGTCTCTGGTCTCTTAGTCTCCAGCCTCAGGATGGGCCTCGTCCCTGGAGCCAGTGTGTGTCTCTGGTCTCTTAGTCTCCAGTCTCAGGATGGGCCTCGCCCCTGGATCCAGTGTGTCTCTGGTCTCTTAGTCTCCAGTCTCAGGATGGATGGGCCTCGCCCCTGGATTCAGTGTGTCTCTGGTCTCTTAGCCTCCAGTCTCAGGATGGGCCTCGTCCCTGGAGCCAGTGTGTGTCTCTGGTCTCTTAGTCTCCAATCTCAGGATGGGCCTCGTCCCTGGAGCCAGTGTGTGTCTCTGGTCTCTTAGTCTCCTGCCTCAGGATGGGCCTCGTCCCTGGAGCCAGTGTGTGTCTCTGGTCTCTTAGTCTCCTGCCTCAGGATGGGCTCGTTTCCCCTGGAGCCAGTGTGTCTCTGGTCTCTTAGTCTCCTGCCTCAGGATGGGCCTCGTCCCTGGAGCCAGTGTGGGTCTCTGGTCTCTTAGTCTCCTGCCTCAGGATGGGCCTCGTCCCTGGAGCCAGTGTGTGTCTCTGGTCTCTTAGTCTCCTGCCTCAGGATGGGCCTCGTCCCTGGAGCCAGTGTGTGTCTCTGGTCTCTTAGTCTCCTGCCTCAGGATGGGCCTCGTCCCTGGGCAGTATGTGTCTCTGGTCTCTTAGTCTCCTCCTCAGGATGGCCCGTCCTGGCAGTATGTGTCTCTGGTCTCTTAGTCTCCTGCCTCAGGATGGGCCTCGTCCCTGGAGCCAGTATGTGTCTCTGGTCTCTTAGTCTCCTGCCTCAAGATGGGCCTCGTCCCTGGAGCCAGTATGTGTCTCTGGTCTCTTAGTCTCCTGCCTCAGGATGGGCCTCGTCCCTGGAGCCAGTATGTGTCTCTGGTCTCTTAGTCTCCTGCCTCAGGATGGGCCTCGTCCCTGGAGCCAGTATGTGTCTCTGGTCTCTTAGTCTCCTGCCTCAGGATGGGCCTCGTCCCTGGAGCCAGTATGTGTCTCTGGTCTCTTAGTCTCCTGCCTCAGGATGGGCCTCGTCCCTGGAGCCAGTATGTGTCTCTGGTCTCTTAGTCTCCTGCCTCAGGATGGGCCTCGTCCCTGGAGCCAGTATGTGTCTCTGGTCTCTTAGTCTCCTGCCTCAGGATGGGCCTCGTCCCTGGAGCCAGTATGTGTCTCTGGTCTCTTAGTCTCCTGCCTCAGGATGGGCCTCGTCCCTGGAGCCAGTATGTGTCTCTGGTCTCTTAGTCTCCTGCCTCAGGATGGGCCTCGTCCCTGGAGCCAGTATGTGTCTCTGGTCTCTTAGTCTCCTGCCTCAGGATGGGCCTCGTCCCTGGAGCCAGTATGTGTCTCTGGTCTCTTAGTCTCCTGCCTCAGGATGGGCCTCGTCCCTGGAGCCAGTATGTGTCTCTGGTCTCTTAGTCTCCTGCCTCAGGATGGGCCTCGTCCCTGGAGCCAGTATGTGTCTCTGGTCTCTTAGTCTCCTGCCTCAGGATGGGTAGGAGAGCATAATAAAGCTGGAGATGAATGGTATAGTATACCCACACGATGGAAAATTAGACATAAATGCAGTATAATGCGATCCTTTATTGAAAACGTTTCGCCCACACATTCTGGTTTATCAAGTCACAAACAGAGTACGTGAGTATAAATAGGGAACATATGTATTTTATATATACTCATGTACTCTCTTCTCGGGTGGATCTGTTTGTGACTTGATGAAGCCCACTGCGTGGGCGAAACGTTGTCAATTAAGGATCGCATTATACCGCATATGTGTCAACTTTTCCATAATAAAGTTATACTAACACGACGAGGCCATGATTCCTACAGTGGAAAGGCTGCTTCATCTGTTGTTGATCTCGCGCCTGGTTCCAGCGATGCAGAATAATCTATCTGGGCACATTGGAGGCTGAACGACAGGAGCGGTGCTACAGTGACACAGGAAGATTCGCAGTGCTACTAGGCAGTGTAAGTCACAATTTAATCAAGCAAATTGGGGTATTGATTTGCTTCAGATTATTACAGTTCCTGACATTCCTAAGAGTGTTGATCAGTAGCTCCTGACCCTTTTGAGGATGTACTCACCTAGTTGTACTCACCTAGTTGTGGTTGCAGGAGTCGAGTCATAGCTCCTGGCCCAGCCTCTTCACTGGCTGCTACTGGGTCACTCTCCCTGCGTCATGAGCTTTATCATACCTCTTCTTAAACCTATGTATGGAACTTGCCTCCACTACATCGCTTCCCAAACTATTCCACTTCCCTACCACTCTGTGACTGAAGAAATACTTCCTAACATCTCTGTGATTCATCTGAGTCTTCAACTTCCAACTGTGTCCCCTTGTTGCTGTGTCCCATCTCTGGAACATTCTGTCTCTGTCCACCTTGTCAATTTCTCTCAGTATCTTATATGTCGTTATCATGTCCTCCCTATCTCTCCTGTCCTCCAGTGTCGTCAGGTCGATTTTCCTTAACCTCTCCTCGTAGGACATACCCCTTAGCTCCGGGACTAGTCTTGTTGCAAACCTTTGCACTTTCTCTAGCTTCTTTACGTGCTTGGCTAGGTGTGGGTTCCAAACTGGTGCTGCATACTCCAGTATGGGCCTAACGTACACAGTGTACAGGGTCCTGAACGATTCTTTATTAAGATGTCGGAATGCTGTTCTTAGGTTTGCTAGGCGCCCATATGCTGCAGCAGTTATTTGGTTGATGTGCGCCTCAGGAGATGTGCCTGGTGTTATACTCACCCCAAGATCTTTTTCCTTGATTGAGGTTTGTAGTCTCTGGCCCCCTAGACTGTACTCCGTCTGCGGTCTTCTTTGCCCTTCCCCAATCTTCATGACTTTGCACTTGGTGGGGTTGAACTCCAGGAGCCAATTGCTGGACCAGGCTTGCAGCCTGTCCAGATCCCTTTGTAGTTCTGCCTGGTCCTCGTCCGATTGAATTCTTCTCATCAACTTCTCATCATCTACAAACAGGGACACTTCGGAGTCTATTCCTTCCGTCATGTCGTTCACAAATACCAGAAACAGCACCGGTCCTAGGACTGACCCCTGTGGAACCCCACTCGTCACCGGCGCCCACTCTGACACCTCGCCACGTACCATGACTCGCTGCTGTCTTCCTGACAGGTATTCCCTGATCCATTGTAGTGCCTTCCCTGTTACCCCTGCCTGGTCCTCCAGCTTCTGCACTAACCTCTTGTGTGAAACTGTGTCAAACGCCTTCTTACAATCCAAGAATATGCAATCTACCCACCCCTCTCTCTCTTGTCTTATTGCTGTCACCCTGTCGTAGAACTCCAGTAGGTTTGTGACACAGGATTTCCCGTCCCTGAAACCGTGTTGGCCGTCGTTGATAAGCTCATTCCTTTCTAGGTGCTCCACCACTCTTCTCCTGATAATCTTCTCCATGACCTTGCATACTATACATGTCAGTGAAACTGGTCTGTAGTTTAGTGCTACGTTCCTGTCTCTTTTTTTAAAAATTGGAACTACATTTGCTGTCTTCCATACCTCAGGCAGTTGCCCTGTTTCGATAGATGTGTTAAAGATTGTTGTTAGAGGTACACATAGCTCCTCTGCTCCCTCTCTCAGGACCCATGGAGAGATGTTATCCGGCCCCATCTCGGATAGGATATTTAAGGTGTCGTGGTTATTTGGGTCCTCTGATCTCATATATTGCAAATATATTTGCCATATATGTTCCCTCACAGAGCACTTAGTGTATATTGTATTTCATAATTGTAACTTCAATCAAATAAGACCAGAGCTGCGGTAAGATGGGGAAGAAGAAGGATGGGGAAGGAAGGAAATACTGGAAAAGGATGGGAGGGTGGAGGAGAGGAGGGTAAGAAAGGTACTTTCTACGTATAAATTATCATGTAAGAACACATTTAGGATTTTGAGGCATTTCCATTAATTCTAGTGTTTTATTGGTTCAGTGTAGGATGTAAAGGATTATCTATATCTGTTCCAGTTCTCATTGCTCTCCTGTCCTAAATGGAGCCGTCAGCACCAAACAGTTCTCTAAGGGAGAAAACACAAGTCATCTGAAAACTCTCACACTGATCTTGTCAGGAAGGTGTAGGGAATTCATATCCCCCACAACCACCTTGTCAGAAAGCAGGTGTGTGGGACTCAGGACACCGCACCCACCTCGTAAGGAGGCAGGTCAGGGTGACCTATGCCCTCACATTCACATTGTCACGATTACTATTATTATTGTAATCAAAGAAAGCGCTAAACCTAGTGCAGGGACTCGTGACAACCCCCCCCCCCCCCAACACCACCAATTTTCCATTTTATTGAAAAATTTGGATGCATCAGCAGTGTGCTGCTACACTATACTATATGATAGTTACATGGTGGGGGCACAGTCATGTTTCCCTGTCATCTTATATCATGTAGAATGGCACTCATACTAGGTGTGTACATCTGGCAGCCTGAGCTGGGAGACTTCATTAGACCATTCCAGTATTTCAGTAAGGGGTCAACAGTAATGGGATCCTCAAAGGATTTGTTCTGGCAGAGCTGGAGTTACTATCTCTTGGAAGATGCCATCTCTTAGGATGTCAGGACATACAAGCCACCTTATCAGGAAGTAGGTGGTGCGGGGGGGGGGGAGGATACATGACCCTGCTTCCTCCTCGTCAGAATTTAGGTTTGTGAAACTCATGCCCCTTGCACCCACATTGTTAGTAGGCAGATGTGGGGGACTCGTGCTCCCACACCCACCTCGTCACGTGACAGGTGTGGGGGAAGAATAACGCCCTGCACCTGACTAGTCGAGAGTTGAGTGATGGAACCTATGCCCCTGTAGCACCCACTTTGTCAGGAGGCAAGTATGGGGGCCTCATGCCCATGCTCCCACATCATCAGGAAGCAGGTAAGTGGGACTCACACACCCGCACCCACCTTTTTATGGGGCAGGGTGATGAAGGTACACACCTGTGCACCCACCATCATTGGAAGCAACTGTGGATGATTCACTCTCAAACACCTGCATCCACCTTAAGAGGTGCTAATCAAAGATTAATCGCCATGGAGGGCACCAGTACCCCTTACACTATGTTATTTACCAGTACCCCTTATTTTATTTTTTGGAACACTGTATAGCCTAAAATGTGTTCTTGATCGTAAGGAAGAAAGTGACAAAGTTTGGCTGCAATGGCCATCACAGAGACTGAAATGTTGAATAACATACAAACACACAAACACACAAAATTTCATATTTGCCACTTGTTCATACCTTCAGTACATGGGTCTGGTCTAAATTTATTGGTAGTTGCAAATCAAGTGACAGAACCTAGTGTTTTGATTGGCTGCAGGAGGCAGCGAAGCAGGTGGTGTGTGTGTGTGTGTGTGTGTGTGTGTGTGTGTGTACTCACCAATCTGTGCTTGCAGGGGTCGAGTCACAGCTCCTGCTTCTGCGTATTTCAGTGAGCTGACACTCCCCGTCTAGCTACTCACACAAGTGGTGGTGGTGCTATGATCTCCGTGTTGCCGGTAATCATTCAGTTCTGGGAGGCTAATGTAGGAAAGTGCTTTTATGGTGAGTTAACTTTAACTTCTAGATACAGGAGTAGTGTTTTGTACAGTGTATACTCACCACACTGTTCTCCACACCTCTGAATACTGCACTCGCCTCAATGTGTGATGAAGTATACACGTCATAGTATAGTGATCCATCAATAACATTTATTTTACAATTGTCTTCTTGTGGAGTGAACGCACTTCATGCCAATGGTACTGGGCACCTAATGTTTGAAGCATTAATGGCTGAGTGGACTAAGGCGTCTTGGAATTTAGGCGAGTTTCTCGTTATGCGTGCTAAATATTCGGGAGTTTGATCTCCTGATAGTCGTAGTATTGTTACTTGGTTAAAACCACTCGTTCATGGGCTGCATTAATATATATATATATATATATATATATATATATATATATATATATATATATATATATATATAATATATATATATACTATATTAAATCGGTAGGGGGATTTTGAATTCCATACAATAGCTAAAAAATGCTTCATGGTATAGGCTTGAAATTATAACGCTTATGTGTTTCATAAAAATAATAACACCCAGTAAGTTTAGACTGTCTAGGGATGAATTTAAAATTTTCGTGTTTTAAGAAAAACTCGCTACATTTAGAGCAATTACTGTAAAACACCTTTTCCATCAATGTTGATGGACTTTATTAAAAAAAAAAAGGCTTGGCTTCCACTTTGAGTTATGCAAATTTTAAAGTGCCAAACTTATTAACTAAATACGTTATCCTATAATAACTAGAGAATGCCTCTTCTGGTCGTCTACAACCAATTAAGTACTGACGTATCTGAATTGTAAGTATATTTAAATTAGTTTTGGCTTTATTCATGCCAATTTGCCAAATTCTTTTAAGAAATTAAACTATTAAAACAGCTCAAAATCAAATATTTTCTCTCCATCAAGACTTATACATTTTTTTCAGTTCAATGAAACTGCAAAGCAAAAGAAATTTGAAACAATATTGAAAACTTACATTTTCACGTATTAATTTTGTAGAGTTTAGTGAGTCATGAATATTGTCGTTTTTTGGATTTAAGCTGTGTAGGCGCAGATTTTGTTGGATTCTGTTTAATAACTGAAGAATGCCTCTTCTGATCGGCTTTAAACTTTTGTACTGGTGTGTTTTCCTAGGACGCTTCGTCATGACTTTAGGGTCTGTAAATTTTAGTTTGTTAATTTCATTAACCTAATTGCTTTCTGTTAAATAACTTAAGAATATCTTGTCTGGTCAGAAATAAACCAAAGTTTGACTTTATTGGATTATCTTAGGTTGAATTTGTATTATGTACAATCATGTGTATATAACATATTTGTGCCCCTAAAGACCATTTTAAAAAATATGTCTAATATTCCCAAAGTTTAATAAAAATTCGCTTAATTACGCGAGTACTTTCTTACCTACAAACTGAAAACACTGATAAATCTTACCAGTGATTAATATTTTTGGTTTGTGTTGGTCTCTATTTGTCTTTCTTTTTGGAATAAACTGAGAAAATTGAAAGACTGGTTGACATGCGATAATTTCTGTCTCATCAAATTGGCTTCATTCACCTTTCAACGCTCTTAACTTAAAAATACAAATTCCGAGCGTCTTGAAACTTACCGTGCTGGAGTGTTCTAGGATACAGGTCCCTCCTGGAGTTTACCTGGAGAGAATTCCAGGGGTCAACGCCCCTGCGGCCCGGTCTGTGACCAGGCCTCATGTTGGACCAGACCCTGATCAACCAGGCTGTTACTGCTGGCCGCACGCAGTCCAACGTACGAACCACAGTCCGGCTGGTCAGGTACCGACTTTAGGTGCCTGTCCAGTGCCTGCTTGAAGACAGCCAGGGGTTTGTTGGTAATCCCTCTGATGTATGCTGGGAGGCACTTGAACAATCTTGGGCCCCTGACACTTATTCCTGCGATAACAGGAAAATACCCTTTCAGACTAACATCATTGTGTTTCTTGCTGGATGATTTAAGTTAGTTTTGGGGCCGTGTGTGTCCTAATTTGCAATTTTCATAAGATAAATTGAGCTATCTATAACCTGTGGATAGCTTATCTGATCAGCTTCAATGTTAATATTTTAGTGCAGTTCCTCTCACTATTGCAGTTCCCCTCACTATTGCAGTTCCCCTCACTATTGCAGTTCAACTCACTATTGCAGTTCCTCACTATTGCAGTTCCCCTCACTATTGCAGTTCCCCTCACTATTGCAGTTCCCCTCACTATTGCAGTTCCCCTCACTATTACAGTTCCCCTCACTATTGCAGTTCCCCTCACTATTGCAGTTCCCCTCACTATTGCAGTTCCCCTCACTATTGCAGTTCCCCTCACTATTGCAGTTCTCCTCACTATTGCAGTTCCCCTCACTATTGCAGTTCCCCTCACTATTGCAGTTCCCCTCACTATTGCATTCTCGTGCAATATCATACATGGGATGATTGTTATGCAATACGGGGATCTTGCAGCCTCTGATATACAATTAGTAAAGAGTAATTATTATTATTATTATTATTATTATTGTTATTATTATTATTTACTTTGGGAAGCGCTCAACCTGTAAGGGGTTATGCGGTGCCTGGAGAATAAGAGGTAATCGGGTTCGATCCAAGGAAAGAGAGAACAGCTCTAATTCCTCAAAATCATGATTATTATAAAAAAAAGAGGCTCTAAACCTACAGGGGTCATATAACCCTTAAATCATGAGCCTTTCATCAGTATCAACGAACCTTCAGAAAGAAATGCACAGCCAGAGGTGTATTTCTCTCTGTGCTGAGAATTTAATCCCTATTCTATGGATCAAAGTATTCTTGTCTGGTGGTGAACAGGTTAAGAGCAGCCTTAATGACCCTAGTGTAATCAACAAGTTTTAAACCCCCATCAACCACCCACGATTTATTGTTTTCTGCAATGATTGTATGGACGAGTCTCTAAACGGTTATGTTAAACCATTATATTGACTACAACAATGTTGTATTATGATCCGTGTGTCTGTGCCCACACTACGTGTTATCTCGTATATCAGTTGTTACGAGTAAGGTTTTTTTATGTAAGGCTGGTAGATTATTCCAAGGAGTTTTGGAAGGAATCTTCCTAAGTAACTGACCCGTATTTAAGATCGTCCCTTTCTACTAACAAAGTATTGGAACAATGTCTGACTTTGTTATCCTTTTTGGTAATCAGTGTAGTGATAAAGGTATAATTTCAACTGGGAAACAAGATCCAACAAATATAAAAGTGACGATATTTAATGTTAAAGTATTTAAGACAATACTTTCTTCTCTTATCAATTTATATACAAGAATACTTAAGGTATTGTATTACTGAAGCTACAAGATTTACCATTGTGTTCGTAATATTTTATTTTAAGGTAACTCTTAAAGTCATGAGTTTACATAGAAGTTATAAATACATAGTAAGTACAATGGCAGTAACACATTATTCATATAAGGACGGATCTTACGATACAGTTAAATAGTGATCCTAAATCCCAAACTCAAATTAAGAGTTTGCATAACAAACTTCTATGTCAGGATCAATGAAGTGAAAGTAGTGACCGTAAATACTGGCCCTTCTATAGACTACCGAATCTAGGCTTAACACAGATAATTACAATCTACGTCTTAGCGTAGTTGTACTCAATATTAAGATTTATGTTCTCTAATTAAGGAAATAGACATACTTAGAATGTCTGAAAGACATACACCTTAAGAGACCAAGTCTATTAATAACTCTGTTTTTCCACCAATACACAGAGTAAACAAGGAGTCACCAACGACACCGTTTCTTAAAGAAACTTGAAACTTTACCAGACAACCAGAGGAGAGAGACATATGTTTACTGTGCTCAGGGCTAGACAAGACTCCCTGAATTAGAGTCCACTGACCTAACATCAAGTGGGATCACGTGACTCAGTCAGCAGTGAGCTAGACCCTAAACCAACTAACAGTAGTTGGCATGACTGTTTCCCACCCTCAATAGTTTGTTCCCATTTAACAAAAGAAACACATCCTACCTATTTACATAGCTAATAATAATAATAATAATAATAATAATAATAATAATAATAATAATAATAATAATAATAATAATAATAATAATAATAATAATAATAATAATAATTGATAAGACAGATAATAATATAAAACCAAACATCTTCATTTTAGCTATTAATGAAGATATTCGTGATATAATATTAAGTGAGAGTTACATTCTCTTACAGTATTTAAAATGCAACATTGGGTCCCATACACGGGGCGCAACATCAGTGTATACAATACCCACGAGATGATGAATTATAAACATGTGCAACATCAGGTTTTCTTTACTTTGTCCATGTATTGTATTGATAAAGCCACTGGATGGAGGAAATTCAACAAAGCAAAGATACCTTAATGGTTACTCTTGTCTAATTCAACGTGTCGTGTGTTTGGCGTCTACATACACACTGTATTGGAACACACTTATAACCAAGCTTCAGTCGAGTGGTGACAAAACCTTGTAGTCGACTCTGCTATTTTCTTCATAGACAAGTCTTACCTGATGAACGACGCCTCTGCTGACTGCTCTCTCCACTCTTCTTCTTCCTTTAAACTCACTCACTAGTTCCTTTCTAATAATGGTTTTCAACCATGATTATTTATATTCAGAGGGGAAGCGCTAAACCCGTAGAGGTTATATAACGCCTGGGGAAACGGAAGGTAAACATATTCGACCCAAGGTTAGGGAGGTCAGCTTCAATTCCTAAGATCAAGAGCTCGTCACTGGCTTTAACTCCCTTGAGGGAATGATGGTTAAACTTCTTGATATTCTCCAGAATATCGAATGTTATTCAGCTTATTGCTAGTGGAGGGAAGCCATTGACTTTATTAAACATTCAGAGGCTTAATGAGAGAGTGTGGAAATACGGCCGTGTGAATGTAGGCACGACTGTGTAGGGTTAGTGTCCCCTGGTTCAGGCATGAAGTTTAGCCTGAAGACCGTCGACACTCCTGGATACCTTTAATCAATGTGCACTAACCTTTCTTCTCCCACAGTAGGCAGTGTGATGACTGTCGTATCAGTGGTCGTGGTAGTGCCACCTCTATGCACGTGTGTACACCTGTATGCATTCACCAATACTCATGTGGTAGTTGTTCACGAATGGTATACAATTCCGACAAGATTAAAATTAGACACATGTGCAACATCTGGGTATCTTTATTGTAGACGTTTCGCCCACCAGTGGCTTTATCAATACAAATTCCAGGACATAACTTGAAGACAGTAGAACTATATACAAAAGATGAGGTAATCAGTGCCTCGGCCTTGGAGTTGGTGTTAACAGCACCGTAGGTGTGGAGATTCTGAAGAACAGGCAAGGAGGCTGGCGCAGGCAGCATGAAACCGGAAGCATGGTAAAAGAAGTGTGGAGGTCGGATGTATCAAAGGAGACAGGTGGAACCTCGGTACCAGGAGTTGGTGACGAAACAGCACCATCAGAAGGTACAGAGGCATTAGAAAGTCCGTAGAATGGTCAAATAACGAGACAGGGTTGGAACAGGGTGTGGTAGCAGAAAGGGGAGGAATGAAAGGGTCGTAAATCCCCCTCCACGCCCAAGGACCCCAGCACCATCAGTAGTGCAGATGCGGCATGGAACCCGTGCCATGCCCTTCCCTTCATGCCAGTAAACCAGCAATCTGGGATAGCAACCTCACGTCCACCGAGCCACCTCGGTGGACAAAGAGAAAGTGGTTGGATACCCGCCACAAAGCATACCTCCTTCGGCCACCACCTCCCGGAATCCGACAGGCAGCCTCCAGAGATACACCCGTCCCTCGAAAGACACCCAAAGCCGCCCCCTGAGAACTGAGAGGGATTGGAACATCCCCAGTTGATCCAGATTCCAGGGCAAACTACACCACCGCCAAGAACCTCAATGGAATGGGATGGACCACGGTACCCTTCCCCTTACCTAGGAACCAGAATGCCTGAGGGAAAAAACCCAAAGATTAAAAACAGGAAGGGGAGAGGAGGAAATGAAGTGGAGGGATGGGGAAGATGGGATAGGGAAGCGGAGATTGAGGGGGTAATTAGGTTCGGTCTGAGGAAGAAGACCTTAAGGTCCAATTCCTCAGACCAATAGCCTCTTTACCACAACAAGGAGCCCCCCTTAAAAAGGTGCTGTAGTATCATTGTTTTCATAAGTTAAGAACTATACCGTCATCGCTTATGATGTGATGGTTATTTTCTAACGTGGTGGATTGGTAAGCCAGGGGCAAATAAGACACAATTACAACACTTGAGTATCTTTATTGCTGAAACGTTTCGCCTGCCTGTTGTGTAGGCGAAACGTTTCGATAAAGATACCCAAGTGTTAGATTAGGTAAGGTTTGCCAGGAAACAGGACAAGCATTTCCTGACTGAGACCTTCCACTGGCTTACCGGTCCACCCCTTTAAAAATTAAGGTTATAATTATAGCCAGCAATTATTACCCAAGTGTTGTACACGAGTCATTTTATTAAATTGTCGGTATTGTATACAAACAGTAAAAAAAAAATATTCTGATATTGTTTTTACATTTCTATTGGCATTTTACAATTACACCATCACATCAGGGAATTCAATTGTGTTGCAATATGTTGCAAGGACAGTAAAATAACACTGCTAAATCAGTTTGTTTATTTAAACAATAGTTTTCCTGTGTTCTATAAACTTGTAGTGAAACACTGTTATGCGGGAACACACGAACTCAAATTAATCCCTAGAATAAAGTTACAGCCTATTTTTTTCTCTCTAAGTCTTGTTTTTCTTTATCAACTCAGTGTTGCTGCTTGTCGAATATAGTGTTACTTTGCCAATGTTGTACTATACAAAATGCACATGGGGATATTTGTGACAAAATAAATGAACAACTGAATTAAAAAATATATAACTTTAGAAAATATTTGTCAAAGGGGAAATTTAACAAGACGAAAACACAGTCTCCATATTTTGCCAGAGTTTAGCTTTTGTTTCTCAGAGTAAAGCATTTTTTTCTTTTTCAAATTATATGTTTATGTCTTAAAATAAGACGGTGTGTCATCCCCTACAGCAAGCTGGGCCGTCTGTGACGGAGTTCGAGCTCCAACAGCAAGCTGGGATGTCTGTGACGAAGCCTGAACCCCTACAGCAAGCTGGGCCGTCTGTGATATGCTTCTATCCCACAGTCTCAAAAAACGGGGTGTAAAAGCCAACACATCTGAACCCTGTCTCGCGAGAGTAAACAGGGTCCTGGCTTCGTCACCGATTCAAGAGAGATAAGGAAAGATAGAGATATAAAGAAATAAACAGAAAGAAAGAGAGAGAGACAGCTCTTGAGTGTCTGCCTCGCCTGTAAAAAGATGTCTCAATGTGACCTCTTGATCGCAGCGCAGGTCGACAACCTCGTTGTAAGATGGCGAGGGAGTAGTTACTGCTGCCCGCTGGTCGTTGGTGTCTGGCCTGCTCATGTGATCAACAGTCAATCGTTGCCCTAAATTCCAGCTTTGTTGTTTCGAGGTTCGATGGATGGACTGATGGATGATTTGATGGTTATATGTTTGCTTTTTTGATCTTATCTTCAACTGTTTAGTAGTCTTCCTCCTCTGCCTTCCTGATAGCCCTTCTCACCTGCCAGAGAAAACTTTCTTTTACCACACACGTCGAGGACAATGAACTTAAGCGATGCCACCATAAAACCAGTGTTACTGTAGTGTTTGAGCGGTAGTAGCTGAGTTGCGTCCGGCATTCCTCTGCAAACACTGAAACTACCACCTGAGTATTGCCAGCAACGCCAGATGGACACTCGCCACCCTACCAGCAGTAGACGCTTCGCCACCTGGTGTGGCAACGCCGGAAGTATACGCACCTGGTGTTGTAAGAACGTCGCGCATAGCTACCTGGGTTGTGGCAAGAACGCCGGACGCATATACGCTACCTGGTGTTGTGGCAAGCAACGCCGGACGCATATACGCCACCTGGTGGTGTGGCAAGCAACGCCGGACGCATATACGCTACCTGGTGTTGTGGCAAGCAACGCCGGACGCATATACGCCACCTGGTGGTGTGGCAAGCAACGCCGGACGCATATACGCACCTGGTGGTGTGGCAAGCAACGCCG
Organism: Cherax destructor; assembly: GCA_009830355.1. NCBI lineage: Eukaryota > Metazoa > Arthropoda > Malacostraca > Decapoda > Parastacidae > Cherax > Cherax destructor. Next base: position 60,869 of record WNWK01007282.1, on the reverse strand, counting down.
GACGCATATACGCTACCTGGTGGTGTGGCAAGCAACGCCGGACGCATATACGCTACCTGGTGGTGTGGCAAGCAACGCCGGACGCATATACGCTACCTGGTGGTGTGGCAAGCAACGCCGGACGCATATACGCTACCTGGTGTTGTGGCAAGCAACGCCGGACGCATATACGCTACCTGGTGTTGTGGCAAGCAACGCCGGACGCATATACGCCACACGGTGGCGGTATATTCACCACATTTCATTGATTTTATGGTGTTTCGCGTGGATTTTTATATTTCAAAATCTAATAATAATTTTTTTAACTAACATTGACAATGAAGAAAATCTACTTATTATAATGTATAAGTAAAAAGAAAATTATGACAAATTAAGTCGTAACTAATTTGAAATAACAAGAGCAAAATACTTATTGAAAATTTAATATTTATTCTTTAATTAAGACTAATACAATCTGATAAATAAAAGTTTCTTTAAACTGGTAAAACCAGAACAATTAACATGCAGCAAGAACATCCTCTTAGATAATCACACCTAAAGAATATTTCAGTGCAAAAAAAACATAAAAAAATAAAGTATCTATACCAAATACTGTCTAAAAATACTATAGCTGAAAACGTATCAGTCATGCAGTGAATTCATGCAAAAATCTGGTGTTAGTACATAAAATCTGGAACATGGGGTGTAAGGCAGGTGTTAGTACATAAAATCTGGAACATGGGGTGTAAGGCAGGTGTTAGTACATAAAATCTGGAACATGGAGTGTGAGGCAGGTGTTAGTACATAATGTCTGGAACATGGAGTGTGAGGCAGGTGTTAGTATATAATGTCTGGAACATGGAGTGTGAGGCAGGTGTTAGTACATCAAAGATCTGGAACACAGGTGTGAAGCAGGTGTTATCATGTACATCGAGAAGTGTACAGAAGCAGGACATAAAGGGATCCTTTTTCTTCTAAGTGTGAGGGATCCCCAGCACGGGTATGGCAGCTGCTGCTTAGCCACTGAGGGAGTCATGTAACTGAGGAGAGTTTTCCTGACGAACACACCACTATCAAACAGTGTAATCTACAGGGGGTATCTATAGTGCAGTATGGTTCACTTATCTCTTCAGGGAACAGTTACGAAACAATAGAACACTGAAGAAATGTACACTGGTATATGCGGTACACTACAACGAAGTCAACTTGTATATGTGATATATGGTGGACGATACAGTCTTGAACAATCATTTGTTTACGGTAAATTACCATGATTCAAGTATTGGAAAAGAGACAACATGCGATTTAGCACAAGTTTGATGAAAACATTTTGTTCCTGGTATCTTATTCACTTAAAACGTACAAAGGGATAGAAAACAAAAGCTGATATAGTCGGGATAACTGGTGGCTAGAGGTGAGGTCTAGTGTCTTGTGACCTCACTACCTTCAAGGTTATGGGCGGAGCCCTGCTTCACTGATCACGTGTGTCTGAGTGATGGAAATGTAGAATACAGCTTTAGTTTGGTGCATGTGTCTTCATGCATTAGTACATCAGATCCTTATTGGTAGATCTGTATGCACTGACGGACAAATTTTCCCTCTTCTGGGATCTGCAGAGAACATCCAGAAAGGGAAGTTCTTCCTCCCTCTCCATCTTCATATCTCCACAGAAGCTTCTTTCTCTATTTGATATATATATATATATATATATATATATATATATATATATATATATATATATATATATATATATATATATGTCGTGCCGATTAGGTAAAACTGGTCAATTAGCAAGAACTCATCTAAAATTAAGTCCTTTCTAAAACTTTCTCTTATACGTTTAAAGATATATTTTTTTCATTTATGTTAATGTAAGAATTTATAATTTTGTACCAAGAGAAACTTTGAAAACCTACCTAACCTTATTACAACAAGCGCAATTTAATTTAGCCTAACCCAACTAAATATATTTTAGATACGTTAACATTAATTTAATAATAAACAAACACAATGAATTTTAATTTTTTTCGTTATGTTCAGAATGATTTTGGCGAAATTATTGCATACACAAATTTTCACTTGTCGTATATGGCAAGGTGAGCGTTGGTATTTAAGCCAAAATCGCAAGTTTTACCTAATCAAGTAGTTAGACTGTTGGGTTTAGTCCTGACTCTTTCTCTTCTTCTTCAGCTCTTCCTCTCACCGGCTATTCTTCGTCTGTCCCCACTTCCCCTCGCCCCTGGTGGGTCCTTACCTGAGAGTCTGAACTAACTAACTAACTTACCTAATCGGCACGACATATATATATATATATATATATATATATATATATATATATATATATATATATATATATATATATATATATATATATATATATATATATATATATATATATATATATATGTCAAACTTATAAAGCTGGACGTTATAATATTGCCGTGGCGGCAATATTATGATCATCAGTCACACAAGCAGGATACAGCTTACCACTAGTGACTAGACACGGTGGTCAGGTGTCAAGCCAATAAGCAGACACGATAGTCAGGTGTCAAGGAAGTAAGCAGACACGGTAGTCAGGTGTCAAGCCAGTCAGCAGACACGGTAGTCAGGTGTCAAGCCAGTAAGCAAACACGGTGGTCAGGTGTCAAGCCAGTAAGCAGACACTGTAGTCAGGTGTCAAGCCAGTAAGCAAACACGGTGGTCAGGTGTCAAGCCAGTAAGCAGACACGGTGGCCAGGTGTCAAGCCACTGGTACCCACTTCAGCTCACGGGTTTTCTCGACTCCATAAGCCAATGTTTTCTGACCACTATGTACATTTGGAGTGTCCAAAGATTCAGAAGCAAAACGTAACCATTAAACATGTCCTAAATTCAATACATTTTATGCCATTTTCCACTAGCCATGCAATAATGTATTATTCAATTTGCGTGAATGTATCTAGAATACACTACGAGGCATACAAGTGTAGTCTCGTGTTGTGTAGAACACGAGAGTATGTTGGTCATGCACGGTCATGCACGGCGTAGCATGATCATCCATTAGAACCCATTTGTGTTTTGCAGTTGATGGGGCGGAGTAGTGGGAGCAAAGTAGGAAAATGGTGATGCAGATTAGCGGAGTAGTGGGGAGGGGCAGAAGAAGAACGTGGTGGCGTGAAGTAAGGGTGGAAATGTGGGGAAGGGGGGTCAGTGTAATGGAGGAGCAGCACACTTAGCAGTCATTATTTACGACACTGTATACATATACGCAAAAATACACTACTACATGCTACAATCGCCTATGTTTACCTCTTACAAGTACAAAATGCGGCACAGTGCCAGCAGACATGCACCCCGGGCTAAACATGATCTAATCGACTATGTATGCCTTACGCAGGTGAGAATTAACTGCGGTGCTCTCAGACGAGCACTAGGAGTCAAACATGTTGAACGGCTACGTTTCAACACTAGTACATACATACTACAATACAAGGCCTTCCTCAACAACACTACTCAGCTTCAAGGTCATCTTCAGCACTACACACAGCGTTCTACGTGGCCCTATCTAATGGCGGCAGTAGCAGCAGTAGGCACGGCTACTACGAGGTGAATATCCACTGTGAGAGAAACAGAGACAGACGGAAATGGAGAGAGATAGAAAAGAGACAGAGAGAAGGGGAGAGAAAGGGAGAGAGATGAACGGATAAGCAAACCAGTCTAAACACTGCAATACTGAGTTAGTTCTCTCTCTTCTCTTCCTCTATCTGGAGAAAGGGTTCACGATATTCAGTTCGCCATCAGCAGGACCCTACTAGCTCTTAAGTGACAGGGTAGAGAAGGTAGTTGTGTGTGTGTGTGTGTGTGTGTGTGCGAGATGACTCTTCACCTTCGTGTTAGTAATCTGGGGAGGAGACAAACTGTCGTCCTGGCTTTCCTCCAAGGTAACCCCAGGTCAGGTAATGACTAGGTGACTGAAATTAAAAAAGACAATACAAAGGACTGCTTATATATATATATATATATATATATATATATATATATATATATATATATATATATATATATATATATATATATATATATATATATATATGCAGACATACATACACCTGTGGGACAGTCGTGGTACGTAGAACAAGGACGCGTGTGAAGGTAACATCAAATTTCGGTTAGTTAATGCCAAACGATCGCTTAAAAAAAACTTTAAGCTCGTATATATTTAGAACAACACTAAAGTTAAAGTTATGTATTAAGGAACTATTATTTTATATAAAAAAATAAATAAATCGCTCTTAAAATTATATTATTCCTAGGACAACTAGGTTAAAAGCATTTTCCATCAACTAAAGGTGGGCAGAATCCATAACTGCGCAAGAAGAAATTAGGAGCATTCATTTCGATAGATACGGTACCATTCAGCCAGGCCTAGAACATATACATAGGGTCATTCTGGCCTCACAGCGTCTGACAGAAGATCTAAGAAACAACAACAAATTTTTGTGACACATTAGGGAAGCAGACTAAATTTTGACTCATCCAGAACGATTGCCAGTAGTCACTACTAGTCCTGGCTTCATTAACTCAACTAGAACATTTGTCATAGTCACGACTAGTCTTGGTAAAAAAAAAGGACGATTTGCTGAGCAAATCTTTGTTCTTACGATGTTTCAGTGTTGAGCGTTGTGAGGTGACTTGGAAAGCTGGATAAAGCTCAACGCTGAGACAGCCTCATCATAATTGCTCAGCAAACTCTATTTACCATACTTGTCGGCACCATTTTCCCGTCAAACTACGACCAATAACAGCTGGATCAACTCAACCAGGATGGTTGCTAATAGTCATGGCTAATCCTAGCTAGAGAGAACCCTGTTGTCTCCGTATATCCAGCTTGCGTTTTGTCGGTACTTCGCTTGACTTCCAAACGTAAACACAAGCTAATGTTGCTTTCAGTGATTCCTGGCGGCACCACAAGCACACACACATACACGGACACGGACGGCTAGAGACAAAGGCTTGGGCGAAGGGCTTGACACGCTACTTCTGCTACGAAGCACTGTAAGTCTCACTGTCAGAGTTTCTACGTGCTACGAAGCACTATAAGTCTCACTGTCAGAGTTTCTACGTGCTACGAAGCACTGTAAGTCTCACTGTCAGAGTTTCTACGTGCTACGAAGCACTGTAAGTCTCACTGTCAGAGTTTCTACGTGCTACGAAGCACTGTAAGTCTCACTGTCAGAGTTTCTACGTGCTACGAAGCACTGTAAGTCTCACTGTCAGAGTTTCTACGTGCTACGAAGCACTATAAGTCTCACTGTCGGAGTTTCTACGGACGTCCTCCTCTGGGGAGGACACGAGACGCATACAAGTGAATATAACATAAGAGAAAGCGAAAAGTAACGGAAAGAAACTCAAACGATAAATATATAAAAAAAAGAACGGAACGTAATGGACAAATAACAAGCCAAAAATTGTAGTACAACTGAAAATGTAGATCAAAATAACAGGAAATAGATTAAAAAAGAGGGAGACAGAGAGGAAAAAAACAGAAAGAGAGAAAAAAACTCATAATTAAACAGCTATAATATACCGGCGACAACTGAGTACTAAAATATTTAAAAAAACCGTCGTCCTGTTGACATATAGTGAACGACTTGAAGTTGATGCTGAGGTCTTGGAAGAGAGAACGTACCGCGAGGTTGAAGACGACACAGCTGACTCGTGCTTGGCACTTGCCCTCAGCTGGGAGCTGGCCACAGTGTGGTCACGCACAGTGTGGTCACGCACAGTGTGGTCACGCAGGGAAGGGGAACATGTCCTTGGACTCTCCCGCTGTAGCTAGCGCTGACGAGGCCTGTTGGAACCCAAGACGCTACAGGCGCTAATTTATAGAACACATCACAAGTGGTGGGGGAAAAAATATGGCGAAGGTGCGACCTCAACAGCAAAATATTTAGCCTATGTGTACTAGGCTAGGCGAGGGATGCTCCTCCTGAGGTACCATCCCGCCCCTTCACAGCTACGATACCAGCGAGATCGGTTACGAAGTAACGCTGGCCGGAATTATCTAGTTAGTTTATTTAGGTACATTTACACATAAATACAGTTACACGAATTATCATACACAGTAATATATGTGTAAGTTACCTAGGATAACCCCCCCAAAAAAAATCAAAGTGACTCATTTCCATTATATGATTGACAACTTGACTTTCACTGAGTTCTTGTTACATTGTGGCTATGGGGTTCCAAGGATGACTTCCATAATCTTATCAATAGACTAATAGTGGCTATATGAATGTCACAGTGACATGCGACTCCAGTCACCGCTGCTTACACAAACTGATGGGGTCAATACGAGCTTCGCCGTCACCAGAGGTGACTTAGCAAATACAAACTGCGTAGCCTATATATTTTCCTAATTAAACGTTATGGATTCTTGTGCCATTTTAAAGAGTTGAAAGGTTAATCATTTTTAATAAACTTACACTAATGAAAGCAAATAAAAAAATAGAAGTCATTGTAAATATAAATGTGTTATTTTAACATGCACACTTACGAAAGTATATTGTCAAGTGGGCGATGTGCAAAGTTAAAGCTGAAAAAGTTAATAATGATTCAGTGAGAATTTGAGATTATGAATTATTCATTCGTAAAAATTAATCTTTCCTCAGCTCACAGAAAATTTTCCTGTACATTTTGAGAGACTGAGAAAATTTTGGTTTGTAATTACGTATTAGAAAATGCAATCATCAATATTATATGTCTTTCTCAGCTTCATCGTCAAGGCTAACACTCGCAGAAGCAAGAGTGACATAGCTTTATCAGCAGAGAATAGAGGGTGCACAGAGAATGCACAGAGGGTGCACACAGAGCGCTTGAGAGAGATAAAAAGATCCCAACCGAGTTGTGAATAACTTACATGCAACTGAAACACTGTGAAGTGCATTTATATACGCCAGAAATGTTTCTGTAAGAAAAAGGATTAGCAATGAACCGTTGATAATACGTATTAAATGAGCAGCCCAGAATTCTCTCAGGTAGGAAACAGCTGAGGCTAGGCTAAGAAAATGGGTCAATTTTTTTTCTTTCCTCTGGAAAGATCCTTTTAAAAATATATATTCCCCGCTAGAGGAAAACACGTGATTGAGTATGTGAATTAAGGTCAGTTTTGCCAGTGTTTGTTAGTTAGATCTTAATTTAGTTATCTCGGCGAATCATTCTGGGAAAAATCGCGGATGACAAAATACGCCTGCCTAGGGAAGAGGGACATCATACCCCCGTTTGGGTGACACGCGTGTATTGTGGAAGGCTTGGCTAGCTGTGGTGACTGTTGTGGAAGGCTTGGCTAGCTTTGGTGACACGGTGTGTTGTGGAAGACTTGGCTAGCTGTGGTGACACGGTGTGTTGTGGAAGACTTGGCTAGCTGTGGTGACTGTTATGGAAGGTTCGCCTCACTGTGGTGACACGGTGTGTTGTGGAAGACTTGGCTAGCTGTGGTGACTGTTATGGAAGGCTCGCCTCACTGTCATGACACGGTGTGTTGTGGAAGACTTGGCTAGCTGTGGTGACTGTTATGGAAGGCTCGCCTCACAACACGGTGTGTTGTGGAAGGCTTGGCTAGCTGTGGTGACTGTTATGAAGGCTCGCCTCACAACACGGTGTGTTGTGGAAGGCTTGGCTAGCTGTGGTGCCTCCAGGCAAGGAGGAACTGGTCTGCTGGATATATATACTCAAAGAGATTTTACAACGAAAATTGTTACATACTTAGTAGCACCATTAATATATGTGTGTGGAGGACGGTGATGGTGTTATGTGAGTGTCACTGGTCTATTTGGAGAGATTTGAAAGTTTGTGGCTGTTACAAAGAAGGAATGTGTTATTCATGTGGCTTTGTCTGTTCCAGAGAAGTACATAGCTGATAAGACCATAATGGGGTGACCATTGATCATGTGTTTCAGGAGCAACACTATGTATTTATTCTAGTGTTAACTACTTGATAGGATAACTACTAACAACGTATCTCGGGAGTAACAGTAGCTGTGTCTACCGCCGTGAGCCTAAGGTGATGGGCAACACAGGCTCCCAACAGTCTAGTAATGTACTCAAAATGGGACGTGGACACACATCCGTGTTTTGCATAACACCAAGAGAACTTCCATGCAGAAGTACGCCTAAATCCTCCCCATTTCTTGTATTATTTACATGCTGTTAGGCAATAACATTTTGGTCCCGCCACGTACACTGATCCTCTGACTTGTAAGAAGTAACTTTGGCACTGAATGTTAGTTAATACAGGTGGTCAGTCAATCAGTGGGTCTTTCTAGTTACATGCATGCTAGTTTAGCTTCCTCTAGTTTAATATTATGATAATCGCAACTATGAATATCCTTAGAGCTACATTAAAGCACTTGAAAGTCTAATATATGTGAAAGTCAATTTGAATAGATTAATGTATATATATAACATAAAAACCTAAGGTAAAAGAATGTGTAGTTCACGAGCAAATAATTTATTGTAGGTGAAGGGGTGACCTGAATCTCCTTGGTGAAAGCTTTTGATGGGCAATCGTAATGTTCTGACATAGACTGCCAAGCACAGTAAAATGTATAGGCAAATTTCCTTGTACCCCTTCTGCTCCTATTCACCTAGCAGTAAAATAAATATGTACCTGTGTTAGTTGAGTGTTGCAGGTCGCATTCAGGGGGGGGGAGAAGGGAAGATTGCTACGCTAATGTTTGAAAATTCAATCCTGCTGGAGGTTATATCCTGTGCAACAAAACCAATACTGCTAGAAGTCATGTTCTGGACAAATTGCAAATGTGAATCAAAAAAAACCTTCCAAATATGATGGAAGTATTCCAGTGTTGGGTAAGAAGGTATCCATACAGCGGTGTGTTGAACGACGTTATTAATAAATTTCGTCTGTGCTAAGCGTGTCTGCGTTAACAGTGTTTTTGTGTACTAAAGCCTTCCACATGCTGCTTAATCAACCCATTTAGTTAAAAGCATCGCCTCTATGAACGTAAGTATAAGCTAGGAAATAAATGATAAAACCAGGAGAAGGGAAAGAAGAGTGCAGGCGCGGCCGGTACCTCTCGACGCAAGCTGTTTGAGTATTTCCCGTAAGTGTCTTCCAGAAACTGGATCGCCTCCCTGGGTGACTGCAAAGAGGCTTCACACGTTAAAAACAGTAATGACGGGCGATGGGGAGTGGAGGGTGGGCGATGGAAAGGGGCATTCTCTAGGGGACGGTGAGATAGGTAAATGGGGTTACCTAAGGGGACGGTGGAGCTATAAAGAGGGACATGCCCAATGAGACAATGTGATGGGTTATTTTAGGAGGAGATGCGTTTTATCAAGATATAGGGACTATCTTTAGGGTGGGAGCAGCACTAGAGGTCCGTACAATATTTACTCACTAGGTAGGACAAGCAGGATTATTTTCGTTTTTTATTTGTTAAAGAGCGGCTTAATCCCAGGCAAGCACGACCTTCCTCAGTTCGTGATCCATTTATCGCGTGACACATCAAATAGTACACGGATAAATAGGATGATCTGACAGAGTTTGTATCCAAGCAACAGAATTTGGTGCTTTTGGTCTGACAGCTCTCACCAAAAAAGAAGCAGACACCCACAATATAACTCCTGGGGCCACAGCCTCACATGACCTACATTTTAATATCAAGTCGATCTCACAAGTGCCTGGGCGTCTAGCTAAGCAGCAAGTGTGCTTTAGGCAGCGAGTGGCAGCACGGACTTGAAGCATGTGCAGCTCCGGCCAGCGTACGACCCAATTTTGCAGACGCACAGTTTCTTCTGTTGGTACATGACAGCGTTAGAGTGCTTGAACAGGCATGAGGGGGGGAAATCACAAGAACAGATCCCTTCATAGAAGCAGTGCTAGTCAATTTCCTTGCAAGGCAAACACGTAGGAACTAGCTTTCATTGAGGCTGGTTGGCTCAAGTGACGGGTGAGGTAAGGCTGTCAGCGTGCCTTTGTGCTTGGCAGGTGTGGCAAGGTGCTTAATGTTCGACAAAGAAGTGTTGAAACCGCTTCTTTTGGTTTTGCTCTGCACTCACCTTTGTCTGCTTACTCTTAAAAAATTTAGAAAAACTGAATGTCTACTGCATTTTGTTGACATTAAATTTATAACAAATAATTTACATATATATACACAAACCAAGATCAACCATATATTAAATCATAAGTCATTTACCTCACTGTAGAAACATAGTCCTCATCGAGGATGGAACAAATTTTCTTCAACAATATACCTATCTAGTACATATTACGTTATATTGTACATTCTTAGTGAAGTAACAGAATTATACTAACAAATACTTATAGGGTTTATCATTACTTAGAGTCACCAACAATTGCGACTTTCTCAGCTGCTGAGGGTCAAGTCGTCTGGCTCGAGTATGAGGCTATCCTAGGCGACACTACGAGTATGAGGCTATCCTAGGCAAAGTCGTCTGGCTCGAGTATGAGGCTAACCTAGGCGACACTACGAGTATGAGGCTATCCTAGGCGACACTACGAGTATGAGGCTATCCTAGGCGACACTACGAGTATGAGGCTATCCTAGGCGACACTACGAGTATGAGGCTATCCTAGGCGACACTACTTTGTGGTGAGTCTATTTTAAATGAATTGAAAACCTACCGTCACATTTTATGATGTAATATTAGTTTTGTTAAGGGTTGGACGATTAAAGGCATCGGAAATCTTAGTCAGACGACCAGAAGCTCCACGTAGTGGGTCGTCTCGTGGCTAAGACTCACCTCAAGCTCCACGAAGTGGGTCATCTCGTGGCTAAGACTCACCTCAAGACACATTTGTCGCATTTCTCCTAACAAGCCAAAGACCAGTTATACGAAATGACAGACTTTTCGCTGTCTTTTGGTTATAAGGAGAAACAGGTACTTGATGACAGCTGGAAGTTACACACAGATGACCTACAGGGATGTTAGGAAGTATTTCTTCAGTCTGAGTGGTTGGGAAGTGGAATGATTTAGAGTAAGTTGTAATGATAAACAAATCAGTGAAGGTCTTGCAAGGAGCGGGTGAAGAATCACCTCTCAATGATGGAGTTTCTATTTGATAATATGGAAAATAAAGTAATGGTAAAAAATAATTAAGGAAATAATGTAAGTTTTATTTTTTATTCGTAGCTCTAAATAGAGAGGACTGATGAGAGGACTGAGAGGGACTGATGAGAGGGGTGAAGACTGATGAGAGGGTTGAGAAGTACTGATGAAAGGGTTGAGGACTGATGACAGGGCTGAGGGAAGTGCTGATAAGGACTGAGGGGCTGACTGAGGACTAAGACATGAGCTGAAGGATGAACCAGAGTGTGGTTGCTGGAGGATGAACCAGAGTGTGGTTGCTGGAGGATGAACAGAGTGTGGTTGCTGGAGGATGAACCAGAGTGTGGTTGCTGGAGGATGAACCAGAGTGTGGTTGCTGGAGGATGAACAGTGTGGTTGCTGGAGGATGAACCAGAGTGTGGTTGCTGGAGGATGAACAGTGTGGTTGCTGGAGGATGAACCAGAGTGTGGTTGCTGGAGGATGAACCAGAGTGTGGTTGCTGGAGGATGAACCAGAGTGTGGTTGCTGGAGGATGAACCAGAGTGTGGTTGCTGGAGGATGAACCAGAGTGTGGTTGCTGGAGGATGAACAGTGTGGTTGCTGGAGGATGAACCAGAGTGTGGTTGCTGGAGGATGAACAGAGTGTGGTTGCTGGAGGATGAACCAGAGTGTGGTTGCTGAAGGATGAACAGAGTGTGGTTGCTGGAGGATGAACCAGAGTGTGGTTGCTGGAGGATGAACAGAGTGTGGTTGCTGGAGGATGAACCAGAGTGTGGTTGCTGGAGGATGAACCAGAGTCTGGTTGCTGGAGGATGAACCAGTGTGGTTGCTGGAGGATGAACCAGAGTGTGGTTGCTGGAGGATGAACCAGAGTGTGGTTGCTGGAGGATGAACCAGAGTGTGGTTGCTGGAGGATGAACCAGAGTGTGGTTGCTGGAGGATGAACAGTGTGGTTGCTGGAGGATGAACCAGAGTGTGGTTGCTGGAGGATGAACCACAGTGTGGTTGCTGGAGGATGAACCAGAGTGTGGTTGCTGGAGGATGAAGAGAGTGTGGTTGCTGGAGGATGAACCAGAGTGTGGTTGCTGGGGGATGAAGAGAGTGTGGTTGCTGGAGGATGAACCAGAGTGTGGTTGCTGGGGGATGAACCAGAGTATGGTTGCTGGAGGATGAACCAGGGTGTGGTTGCTGGAGGATGAACCAGAGTGTGGTTGCTGGGGGATGAACCAGAGTGTGGTTGCTGGAGGATGAACCAGGGTGTGGTTGTTGGAGGATGAACCAGAGTGTGGTTGCTGAAGGATGAACCAGAGTGTGGTTGCTGGAGGATGAACCAAAGTGTGGTTGCTGAAGGATGAACCAGGGTGTGGTTGCTGGAGGATGAACCAGAGTGTGGTTGCTGAAGGATGAACCAGAGTGTGGTTGCTGAAGGATGAACCAGGGTCTGATTGCTGGAGGATGAACCAGTGTGGGGTTGCTGAAGGATGAACCAGGGTGTTGTTGCTGGAGGATGAACCAGGGTGTGGTTGCTGGAGGATGAACCAGACTGTGGTTGCTGGAGGATGAACCAGAGTGTGGTTGCTGAAGGATGAACCAGAGTGTGGTTGCTGGAGGATGAACCAGGGTCTGATTGCTGGAGGATGAACCAGAGTGTGGTTGCTGGGAGGATGAACCAGAGTGTGGTTGCTGGGGATGAACCAGGGTGTGGTTGGTGGAGGATGAACCAGAGTGTGGTTGCTGGAGGATGAACTAGAGTGTGGTTGCTGGAGGATGAACCAGAGTGTGGTTGCTGGAGGATGAACCAGAGTGTGGTTGCTGGGGGATGAACCAGAGTGTGGTTGCTGGAGGATGAACCAGAGTGTGGTTGCTGGAGGATGAACCAGAGTGTGGTTGCTGGAGGATGAACCAGAGTGTGGTTGCTGAAGGATGAACCAGAGTGTGGTTGCTGGAGGATGAACTAGAGTGTGGTTGCTGAAGGATGAACCAGAGTGTGGTTGCTGGAGGATGAACCAGAGTGTGGTTGCTGGAGGATGAACTAGAGTGTGGTTGCTGAAGGATGAACCAGAGTGTGGTTGCTGGAGGATGAACCAGAGTGTGGTTGCTGGAGGATGAACTAGAGTGTGGTTGCTGAAGGATGAACCAGAGTGTGGTTGCTGGGGATGAACCAGGTGTGGTTGCTGGGTAAGTGTTTACAGTCACAGATTATTACCAAGTTTGAGTTAGTCATTTTGGATGTTTGTGAGTAATGGATCTTTCATTCTTAATTTAGAGATCTAACCACTGTTTGGGTCTTATTTAAAATTGATGGGCCTTTCTAGATCACATTAATAGCTATAAATGCTAAACGAACGGATATTTTAGTCTTATCTAACTTACGGAGTCTATACACAAGTTTATCCAGAAGCTGATAGTGCAGTGGTTTATGTAGCCTCCTCCGGGTTTAATGTTTTAACGTGTCTTACAAGAGATACTCTTTTTTTTATCGTTTACGACTGGTTTACCCAACACTTCACTGCCGACTGTGGACCGGAAACAGTTTCGTCTCCACCGGAAGTTAGCGGCGAGTCTTGGATCAGCCTCAGAATACCCACTGATGTAACCCCCTCGTTAATTCTAAATCATTTGTCAGCATTTTTTATTTTAAATTTGGTTTCACATCTTCATGTTTGTTAGATGTTTAAACACGAGTTTCAGTATAATAAATACCGTCCTGGTTTAATATGGAATATTGACCTGGTTTATTAATATGGAATATTGACCTGGTTTAATAATATGGAATATTGACCTGGTTTAATAATATGGAATATTGACCAGGTTTAATATTATGGGATATTGACCTGGTTTAATAATATGGAATATTGACCTGATTTAATAATATGGAATATTGACCTGGTTTAATAATATGGAATATTGACCTGATTTAATAATATGGAATATTGACCTGGTTTAATAATATGGAATATTGACCTGGTTTAATACTAAGGAATATTGACCTAGTTTAATATTATGGGATATTGACCTGGTTTAATAATATGGAATATTGACCTGGTTTAATAATATGGCATATTAACCTGGTTTAATAATATGGAATATTGATCTGGTTTAATAATATAGAATATTGACCTGGTTTAATATTATGGGATATTGACCTGGTTTAATACTGTCAAATATTGACCTGGTTTAATACTGTCAAATATTGACCTGGTTTAATACTGTCAAATATTGACCTGGTTTAATATTAGGGAATATTGACCTGGTTTAATAATATGGAATATTGACATGGTTTAATATTATGGGATATTGACCTGGTTTAATATTATGGAATATTGACCTGGTTTAATACTGTCATATATTGACCTGGTTTAATATTAAGGAATATTGACCTGGTTTAATACTAAGGAATATTGACCTAGTTTAATATTATGGGATATTGACCTGGTTTAATATGGAATATTGACCTGGTTTAATAATATGGAATACTGACCTGGTTTAATATTATGGGATATTGACCTGGTTTAATAATATGGAACATTGACCTGGTTTAATACTATGGAATATTGACCTGGTTTAATACTATTGAATATTGACCTGGTTTAATACTATGGAATATTGACCTGGTTTAATAATATGGAATATTGACCTGGTTTAATACTATGGAATATTGACCTGGTTTAATATGGAATATTAACCTGGTTTAACATAAAACAGGATTATAATAAACTTTTAGTGAATATAAACCTCAACTGTATACACATTTTCATCATAAATATAATAATTTTATTTTTGGAGAAAAAACTTGGTTTAAAATTTGAAAAAAAGTAAACCAATGCTTGCAAATATCACGTGTAAATGTTTTGTGTAAATGTGTAAATATATTAATTCTACCTCCCACTTTCCCTCATTCTACCTCCCACTTTCCCTCATTCTACCTCCCACTCCCTCATTCTACCTCCCACTCTCCCTCATTCTATCTCCTACTCTCCCTTATTCTACCTCCCACTTTCCCCTCATTCTACTTCTCACTCTCCCTCATTCTACCTCCCACTCTCCCTCATTCTATCTCCCACTCTCCCTCATTCTACCTCCCTACTCTCCCTCATTCTACCTCCCACTTTCCCTCATTCTACATCCTACTCTCCCTCATTCCACCTCCCACTCTCCCTCATTCTACCTCCCACTTTCCCTCATTCTACCTCCCACTCTCCCTCATTCTACCTCCCACTCTCCCTCATTCTACCTCGAACTCTCCCTCATTCTACCTCCCACTTTCCTTCATTCTACCTCCCACTTTCCCTCATTCTACCTCCCACTTTCCCTCATTCTACCTCCCACTCCCTCATTCTACCTCCCACTTTCCCTCATTCTACCTCCCACTTTCCCTCATTCTACTTCCACTCTCCTTCATTCTACCTCCCACTCTCCCTCATTCTACCTCCCACTTTCTCTCATTCTAACTCCCACTCTCCTTCATTCTACCTCCCACTCTCCCTTATTCTACCTCCCACTTTCCCTCGTTCTACCTCCCACTCTCCCTCATTCTACCTCCCACTCTCCCTCATTCTACCTCCCACTCTCCCTCATTCTACCTCCCACTCTCCCTCATTCTACCTCCCACTCTCCCTCATTCTACCTCCCACTCTCCCTCATTCTACCTCCCACTCTCCCTCATTCTATCTCCCTCATTCTACTTCCCACTCGCCATCATTCTATCTTTCACTCTCCAACATTTTACCTCCCACTCTCCCTCATTCTACCTTCCACTCTCTTTCATTCTACCTTCCACTGTCCCTCATTCTACCTTCCACTCTCCCTCATTCTACCTTCCACTCTCCATCATTCTACATTCCACTCTCACTCATTCTACCTCCCACTCTCCCTCATTCTATCTCCCTCATTATACCTCCCACTCTCCCTCATTCTATCTCCCTCATTCTATCTCCCTCATTCTACCTCCCACTCTTCCTCATTCTACCTTCCACTCTCCCTTATTCTACCTTCCACTCTCCCTCATTCTACCTTCCACTCTCCCTCATTCTACCTCCCACTCTCCATCATTCTACCTTTCACTCTCCAACATTCTACCTTCCACTCTCCCTCATTCTACCTTCCACTCTCCCTCATTCTACCTCCCACTCTCCCTCATTCTACCTCCCACTCTCCCTCATTCTACCTTCCACTCTCCCTCATTCTACCTTTCACTCTCCCTCATTCTACCTTCCACTCTCCCTCATTCTACCTTCCACTCTCCCTCATTCTACCTTCCACTCTCCCTCATTCTACCTCCCACTCTCCCTCATTCTACCTCCCACTCTCCCTCATTCTATCTTCCACTCTCCCTCATTCTACCTTCCACTCTCCCTCATTCTATCTTCCACTCTCCCTCATTCTACCTTCCACTCTCCCTCATTCTATCTTCCACTCTCCCTCATTCTACCTTTCACTCTTCTATCGTATATCACCCACATATCTAATCACTCGTCTATCCCTATCTATCACTTGTCTATCCTTCTTCTTCACCTTGTCTGTCTTGCATCTATCACTCGTCTCTCTATTTTCCAAGCGTCTATTTTCTATCAATCTTTTTCTGTCCTTGTATTCTATATTCGGTGTCGATCGTCTACGCCTCGTCTCCCTCCATCATAACACGTCTACTCAGATCTATTCCGTTTATCTCATATCAACCTCCTTGTATCCGTGTCTGTCTACTCCACCTGTCTATTTATTTAGATCTACCTTTGCAGTCAAATCTACTGAATCTGTTTAGCCATCTTTATGTACCTCAGTGTCTATTCACTGTCCTTTTTTCTTTCCTGTCTATTCTCTATCCTCTCTTCTGTCCTGTCTATTCACTATCCTCTTTCTTTCCTGTCTATTCACTATTATCTCTTCTTTCTTGTCTATTCACTATCCTCTCTTCTTTCCAATCTATTCGCAACCCTCTCTTCTTTCCTGTCTGTTCACTATCCTGTTTTCTTCCCTATCTATTCACTATCCTCTCTTCTTTCCTGTCTATTCCCTATCCTGTCCCCTTCCCTGTCTACTCACCTATGTCTTCCTCAGTTCATTCAGCCCTGTCTAAGCTCTTTTTATTGCACTGTTTTTCATCCCTGTCTACTATATCTATTCATACCTGTCTATCTTGTTTATTCATCCCTGTTTACTTCCTGATTATATTCACCCATGCTTACCCATCGTTTACCCCTATCAAGTCCGAACTGTTTACCCTCTGTCTATAAACTCTTGTTCTCCATGTTTGACCCCTGTCTATTCACCTGTTTACTTCCTGTATCTTCGCCCCTTTCCACCGTCTATCCATCATATTTTTTCCTGTTTACCTCCTGTCCATCCTCTATTCACTCCAGTATAACTCTCTGTTCACCGTTATCTACCCTCTTTCTATTCACTCATGTTTATCTCCTCTACCCTCAGTCTACTTGCCCCTGTCTCCCCTTCCTCATGTCTGCCATGTCACTGGTAACACCCACCTCGAGGGGTAAGCCTTGCCTGGCGCGGAAGTTAGCGATGATATCATCAGCTTGACGCTCGAAGTCTGTGGGAGCGAAGGAGCGAGGCTCGTACGAGCGAGGGTCGAAGTCGCTGCCCAAAGGTGGAGAGGCGGCCCTCAGAGGCTGTCGGATCATAGGAGGTACTGAAGACGGCTCCATGTTCTGCGTCTCCTGCAATAGCAAGCGTTTGGTCAACAACGTTAAATTAATAAACAGCGCGATAAACCTGTTGAGGTCACAGCACCTGGTGGGGGGAAAAGACGCAATGAGGTTCAATCCAAGGGGAGAGAGGACAGGTTCAGTTCCTTTGGTTAAGAGCCCCTCGCCGGCATCAAGGGAGAAGACGAGGTTCAGTGGAACTGATGTTAATCAAATCTCTCTCTCACACACACACTCTCTCGTTCTCTCTCACTCTCTCTAACACTGTCATAAAATACATTACATTGGTTGCTCAATGACATTATGTGGCGATCATGTAATCAAAATTAACATTAATGTTCTTAGTTGTAATATGGATAATGGTGATAATAATAAAAATGTCAATAATGATGAGGAAAATGCTAAAAATCGTCAGTATAGTGATAAAAATGGTAATAATAATAATATTTAATAATAATAATAATAATAATAATAATAATAATAATAATAATAATAATAATAATAATAATAAATACTTTAAAATGAGAATACACTGGTTAAATATGGGAGTATGTTTGTGAATGTAACTTGTGTAGTGTGGAAATCTGATCTCACAGGTGCCAATCATCGCTAAACACACATTATTTTTAGTAGTATAGTCGCATACTTAACGAGAAGCGCTCTACCTGTAGGAGTCGTACAGCGCCTGCGGGAATGGGAAGCAATTAGGTTTGATATAAGAAAGGGATAGAGAGGTAGAGTTGTTTTCCTCGTGAGAACTCTCACCACCGTCTTCAGGGAACTTTCCTTGAGGGGTGAACACACAACAGACTGCCAATTACAGACACTGTACCTCACTCAGGATATTTCTGAAAAGCTGTGTTAGCCCGTCAGTGAACTGCCAAAATGTCGGCTAATCTAAATTATATTTAAGTGATTTATTAGCTAACAAACATAAACAAAAGAAAAGATTAGTTGCTTCAACACATCTAGACAGCAAATCAATAAATTAATTTTGTGAATGACGAGGAGATTGTAAGTTCAGCAACACAACTACAGGATTGTTGTTAGGTACGAGGAAGACTTGGTCATGCAGAAGCTAGAAGCAACACTATCCAAGGCTGGTGAGGGAGCCCACACCTGACATAGTTAATGAGGTGTGAGGTAGACATGACAGTCAGTGGGAGTGTACCTGGGACAGATAATGAAAAGTATTTGTAGTTGAGGCAATAAGTGCGGGTATACCTGGGACTGATAATGAGAATTATCTGGATATTTAAAGGGAGTGTGAGTATATCTAAGAAAGATGAGATGAGAGGTTTCGGAGTTTTATCCGCCAGAAATATAACTTCTAACGGGTCTTAGGCAGATGACCCGCTCAGTTGTTAAGCAACTGTTGGCTTACTGGCGTTGTAAACCCGTAGTAAAGTAAGAACTGACTCGCTGAAGATGTATACCCGTGGTTAAGCAACATCTAGCATACCGGAGCCAGATTATGTACCATATAGCAGAAAGTATAGCTCACATTGTGTCCCGTTTGTTAAAGTGGAATGGGATATGCCTGGGTTTACCCATCTCGCCCTCCCTCACAAATATAATCTTAAATGTGTTGTAATTTTTTATTCTTGTGTCCTGAGTTCCTTCACCAATGAGTCGATGGTCTCAGACTAAACAAATATTAGGATAAGCGTAGAATTTAATTCACCGGGAATCGCTAAGCCGGTGAGGGGGTCATACATCGCCTGAAACATTATGAAAGTATACATGTCTATATTTTTTTAGCATAGATGTATTCAGTAAAGGATAAAAACACGCCGTATGAAAGAGGCAAATGCTAGTTCAAGATGTCGACCCATATTGCCAAAGGAATTGTGATTGTTGTAGTCAACACCTGGGCCTGGAAGTCTGCCAGCTGAGTGTGAGAATGTCTCTGCTCCCACAAGACAGCAGGTTTCTAGAACTGCCGCCATTGTAACTAACTAGACGCCTCTCTCGGAGCAACAAACACCTGACGACGTCAACAAATGCATGCACCCTAAATGCACTTCTATAAGAGCTAAACTGTTAGAGTCATCTTCTATATTTAAGTCTTGTGTAGTGTCGAGTATCCCGCTGATCCCTGGTGGCCAGCACTGGTAATTGTGTCACAAATTTCCTACACAAATAAGCTAGTTAAGTCGCAGGGATCACGCCCGTTCCTGGTGGTCGCTTTCTGGTATAAGGGAGGGTAGGCCAGGCTGTGAGAGGGTAGGCCAGGTAATAACGTAGGCCAGGGATGGAAGGAGGGACAGGCAGTTAGGTAGGCTGGGTAGGTAGGGAAGATAGGCAGGCCAGGTAAAATGGAAGGTTGGAGTAGGAAGAAGCATTGAGGTAAGGTGAGGTGAGAAGGAAAGAAAAACAGGAGGGCTGGAGCGTGGAATGCAAAAAAGTCAGCCCAAAACCGAGCGTCACAACATACAACAGGCGACACAAACAACTACAACTCACAAGGTTGTGTGAAGCCTAGAGTCCTGCAGAGACGAACACCGCACCGTCGTCGGCGTGAGCGTAGTAGGTTGACAGTACAGTGGAAGTAAGGAGCAAGTAAACGGTACAGTGGATATAGGCTGGGTGACACGATACAATAGACGTAGGGTTGTTAGACACGTCACAGTGGGGTGGACACTGTACAGTTGGGTGGAAAGGGTACAAGGGGTGTATGGGAGTTGGACTTTATATAGATATTCTCGGGAGTTGGGAAGCCACTGAGAAAACAAGACTACTGAAGGATAGCAAAGTAATATGGGGAATAAACTATTAAATGATACAAACTAATGAAGAAGGTGACACTAGACAAAGGAGAGGAACATACTAAGTAACTGAAGATTGGCTCAGATGAGAAGAATTTGGGGAATAGGAAGAAAGTGTACAAGAAGGCATAACCATAATCAAAGTTAACAGCCACTTCTTGAAGATACTTCCTCAAGATAAACGACAAATCAGGTTGTAAATCAAAAGCTTTATGACAGAGCAAAGTAACAAATTACAAGAGAAGAAGAGCCTAGTGAAGAAACTGGTGAGAAAAAAGCAGCAGATAAATTATGGGACCACATTAAGGAGGCTAAAATTCACCATGGAGCTTAGGAAAGCTTTACTAACCAAGGGAAGTAGTGAACAATTCCTCAGATCGTCACTGTAGGTGACGAAGGTTTTAATTACTAGGATGAAGCGCTGGTCCAGTAGTTACTGGTGCGGTAGTTACTGGTGCGGTAGTTATTGATGCAGTAGTTACTGGTGCGGTAGTTATTGATGCAGTAGTTACTGGTGCGGTAGTTATTGATGCAGTAGTTACTGGTGCGGTAGTTATTGATGCAGTAGTTACTGGTGGGGTAGTTATTGATGCAGTAGTTACTGGTAATGCAGTAGTTACTCTTAGTGCAGCAGTTACTGGTAGTGCAGCAGTTACTGGTAGTGCAAGTTACTGGTAGTGCAGCAGTTACTGATAGTGCAGCAGTTACTGATAGTGCAGCAGTTACTGGCAGTGCAGCAGTTACTGGTAGTGCAGCAGTTACTGGTAGTGCAGCAGTTACTGGCAGTGCAGCAGTTACTGGCAGTGCAGCAGTTACTGGTAGTGCAGCAGTTACTGGTAGTGCAGCAGTTACTGGTAGTGCAGCAGTTACTGGTAGTGCAAGTTACTGGTAGTGCAGCAGTTACTGATAGTGCAGCAGTTACTGGCAGTGTAGCAGTTACTGGTAGTGCAGCAGTTACTGGTAGTGCAGCAGTTACTGGAAGTGCAGCAGTTACTGGCAGTGCAGCA
Organism: Cherax destructor; assembly: GCA_009830355.1. Taxonomy (NCBI): domain Eukaryota; kingdom Metazoa; phylum Arthropoda; class Malacostraca; order Decapoda; family Parastacidae; genus Cherax; species Cherax destructor. The sequence continues at coordinate 39,379 of WNWK01007282.1, read as the reverse complement.
GTTACTGGTAGTACAGCAGTTACTGGCAGTGCAGCAGTTACTGGAAGTGCAGCAGTTACTGGAAGTGCAGCAGTTACTGGCAGTGCAGCAGTTACTGGTAGTGCAGCAGTTACTGGCAGTGCAGCAGTTACTGGTAGTGCAGCAGTTACTGGTAGTGAAGCAGTTACTGGTAGTGCAGTAGTTACTGATAGTGCAGTAGTTACTGATAGTGCAGCAGTTACTGGTAGTGCAGCAGTTACTGGTAGTGCAGCAGTTACTGGAAGTGCAGCAGTTACTGGAAGTGCAGTAGTTACTGATAGTGCAGCAGTTACTGGTAGTGCAGCAGTTACTGGTAGTGGAGCAGTTACTGGTAGTGCAGCAGTTACTGGTAGTGCAGCAGTTACTGGAAGTGCAGCAGTTACTGGAAGTGCAGCAGTTACTGGCAGTGCAGCAGTTACTGGTAGTGCAGCAGTTACTGGTAGTGGAGCAGTTACTGGCAGTGCAGCAGTTACTGGTAGTGCAGCAGTTACTGGCAGTGCAGCAGTTACTGTAAGTGCAGCAGATACTGGAAGTGCAGCAGTTGCTGGCAGTGCAGCAGTTACTGGCAGTGCAGCAGTTACTGGTAGTGCAGTAGTTACTGATAGTGCAGCAGTTACTGGTAGTGAAGCAGTTACTGGCAGTGCAGCAGTTACTGGCAGTGCAGCAGTTACTGGTAGTGCAGCAGTTACTGGAAGTGCAGCAGTTACTGGAAGTGCAGTAGTTACTGATAGTGCAGCAGTTACTGGAAGTGCAGTAGTTACTGATAGTGCAGCAGTTACTGGTAGTGAAGCAGTTACTGGTAGTGCAGTAGTTACTGATAGTGCAGCAGTTACTGGTAGTGCAGCAGTTACTGGAAGTGCAGCAGTTACTGGTAGTGCAGCAGTTACTGGAAGTGCAGTAGTTACTGATAGTGCAGCAGTTACTGGTAGTGAAGCAGTTACTGGTAGTGCAGTAGTTACTGATAGTGCAGCAGTTATGGTAGTGCAGCAGTTGCTGGCAGTGCAGCAGTTACTGGCAGTGCAGTAGTTACTGATAGTGCAGCAGTTACTGGTAGTGAAGCAGTTACTGGTAGTGAAGCAGTTACTGGTAGTGCAGTAGTTACTGATAGTGCAGCAGTTACTGGTAGTGCAGCAGTTACTGGTAGTGCAGCAGTTACTGGAAGTGCAGCAGTTACTGGAAGTGCAGTAGTTACTGATAGTGCAGCAGTTACTGGCAGTGCAGCAGTTACTGGTAGTGCAGCAGTTACTGGTAGTGGAGCAGTTACTGGTAGTGCAGCAGTTACTGGTAGTGCAGTAGTTACTGGTAGTGCAGCAGTTACTGGTAGTGCAGCAGTTACTGGTAGTGCAGTAGTTACTGGTAGTGCAGCAGTTACTGGTAGTGCAGTAGTTACTGGCAGTGCAGCAGTTACTGGTAGTGGAGCAGTTACTGGTAGTGCAGCAGTTACTGGAAGTGCAGTAGTTACTGATAGTGCAGCAGTTACTGGAAGTGCAGCAGTTACTGGTAGTGCAGCAGTTACTGGAAGTGCAGCAGTTACTGGCATTGCAGCAGTTACTGGCACTGTGGTAACTGAGCTAAGAGAGAATGCGGTTCTTTTAATAAAATCGGTAGAGCTGAAGAAATCACAAATATAAGCGAGAGAAACAAGGTACCGTAAATTAGTGTGTACCATGACTAACACTAAAAACAACAATACAGAATGATTGAGATCACTTATAAAATTCCAATAATATATTGCACATTCAAGACAAAACATTAATTAGAGCAACTTGAGAAGAGTACTTAAACAAAGCATTTTGTACGTACTTGAAAATAAGCGTTAATTAATCATTAGGAAGGAATATATGCTCATAATAACAGTGAAGGAGACTCTACTATGTGCATTGTAGAGAAATCTTTTGGGCTGTATACACAAGGATTCTCATAGTATACTGATCCGTCTTCACAGCACACGGCAGAATCATCACAGAACATTGGCATTTACATAGGCAAAAGCTAAAACAAAATCATGTCACATGTGATTCGATACTAAAAGTAGGCGTTTTTTTTTTATATATTTTCAATTCCCCATGGTATGTATGCAATATCTTGTGCTCCTGTAGCGGTCCCTGCGGCTTCTGCAGGAAGGGCATCGTAGGGAAGGTAATATTTATGCATCGTCAGCTGACGGTTAATTATATACCACTTCAGATTTATCTTCGGGGAATAAAGTCAATACCGTGGCGGAACAATTCATAAATAAGGGCACTTAGCAGATAAAACTCGTGACGTTTCGGTCCGTCCTGAATCACTGCGACTTGCCAATGGTCCATGACGGGCCGAAACGTTGTGAATTATCCTCGGGGCCCGTATTATCTAGGTGGTGGATTATCGCATATGCTCTAATATACAATTAACGCAGTGCATATACACCGAGAGGTGTATATCTAAATGCATATACATTGAGAGTTTTCTTGAATTCTTCTTGTAGTGACTAAAATGGTCTTGTTAGTATACAGGTGAATTGCAGCCTTAAGACCCCATGTGAAATCAGTGCTTTTAACCTAGCAAAGTAATACGTCAGTCGGTTTAACAAGTTATTGTACCAACTGTTTACTAACCACTATAGATATATTTTAACTAAAAGTTTAGAGAGGGAAGAGAAAGAGAGGAAGTGAAGATCAGGGAGAGGGATGAGGGAGACGGTAAACAAAGGGTGTGGAAGAGGATTAAAGACGGCGCCTGACTGCTGCCACAGCCGGTGTGTAGGGCATGAACCCACAGTAATCCTCCTGCAACACATCAACACATACTTACATTTCAACATGGGCACTGTTCAGCTGTCTCATGATCTATGAACAAAAGGCAGAGGTCATGTGTGCATTATTTCACCAAAAGAGTGATGATTTCCTTTGATCACTATGTCAAAGTGACTGAGGTTATATTAGAACGTTAGATAACAAGTGCTACTGAATCATTAAGATACAAATCACACAAGAAACACGTAACAGAAAATAATAATAATATGCAAAGGTTACAGCTTAGTGATAAGAACAAATAGGCAGAAAGTAAATAACCAATGAGCAAAATAATAAAGTCAGTCAGTTATATTTCATAGGCGAAGGAGCATATAAGCAAGCTATTTTATTATCGGTGTTAAAGAGGTGTAATGTTGGTAGTGGCTCCTAGCAACAGGTGTAATGTTGGTAGTGGCTCATAGCAACAGGTGTAATGTTGGTAGTGGCTCCTATCAACAGGTGTAATGTTGATAGTGGCTCCTAGCAACAGCTGTAATGTTGGTAGTGGCTCCTAGCAACAGCTGTAATGTTGGTAGTGGCTCCTAGCAACAGGTGTAATGTAAAAGGCATACCGTGACTGGAACACAACAACCGCTATAATTATGGCTCCTTCACTGTCTCTGTGTGGTAGTGTAGCTAGTAAATGGTCAGTCGGGCCGAAACAGTCGTCAAGCCTTATATGGCGTTGAACAGGTGTAATGTTGGTAGTGGCTCCTAGCAATAGGTGTAATGTTGATAGTGGCTCCTAGCAACATGTGTAATGTTGGTAGTGACTCCTAGCAACAGGTGTAATGTTGGTAGTGGCTCCTAGCAACAGGTGTAATGTTGGTAGTGGCTCCTAGCAACAGGTGTAATGTTGGTAGTGGCTCCTAGCAACAGGTGTAATGTTGGTAGTGGCTCCTAGCAACAGGTGTAATGTTGGTAGTACCGCCTAGCAACAGGTGTAATGTTGGTAGTAGCGCCTAGCAACAGGTGTAATATTGGTAGTAGCGCCTAGCAACAGGTGTAATATTGGTAGTAACGCCTAGCAACAGGTGTAATATTGGTAGTAACGCCTAGCAACAGTTGTAATGCTGGTAGTAACGCCTAGCAACAGTTGTAATGTTGGTAGTAGCGCCTAGCAACAGGTGTAATATTGGTAGTAGCGCCTAGCAACAGGTGTAATATTGGTAGTAGCGCCTAGCAACAGTTGTAATATTGGTAGTAACGCCTAGCAACGGTTGTAATGCTGGTAGTAGCGCCTAGCAACGGTTGTAATGTTGGTAGTAGCGCCTAGCAACGGTTGTAATGTTGGTAGTAGCGCCTAGCAACAGTTGTAATGTTGGTAGTAGCGCCTAGCAACAGTTGTAATGCTGGTAGTAACGCCTAGCAACAGTTGTAATGTTGGTAGTAGCGCCTAGCAACAGTTGTAATGTTGGTAGTAGCGCCTAGCAATAATGTGCAGCGAATAAATGTAAAAAAAAAAAAAAATATCGCTTTGCCAGAGATGAAAAATCTGTTAAGAGAAGTTCCAGACTACATCAAACTTATGCATATACGTAAACAGACTGGCAGTTATGCATATACGTAAACAGACTGGCAGTTATGCATATACGTAAACAGACTGGCAGTTATGCATATACGTAAACAGACTGGCAGTTATGCATATACGTAAACAGACTGGCAGTTATGCATATACGTAAACAGACTGGCAGGACGATGTGAGATACAATGTTAACGCTGACGCTACGAAAATGCTATTGTAGGGCCAGACTTGGGCTGGGTCTGGCCTGAAGCTCAGGCTAGCTGCCCCACTCACCATATTAATCGGCTCCTCTGCTTCTGGGTATTTCATGGAGGTTAAATACCGCCTCGGGTAGTTGTCGACTAGATCCTTTTCGGCAATCTTTTTTTTTTTTTTTTTTTTGGCAGGAAAATTGAGTTATCGTCAGGTAGAATTATTTCATTTTTATGTCAGTAAATTATTAAGCTTCTATGATTGTGGTTAGTAGTCGTAAACACTAATTATTAAGTACGTTTGAGAAATTAATTGTATTGTCATTCCCCGTAATAATTCTTTTGATTTTTTTGTTATATCCTCGTATTATTTAATTTTTAAATGACATTTATTAATGAGGTAAGATCACATTGCCAAGCTATGATATACTTTATATTGAATGTTTAATTTGAATCTTGGCTTCTTATAACATGTCTACGTCTCCCTAATACAAAGATCAACAAATAAATGTTGAATATTGTGTAAACTACATAGTATAAAATGTGTTTGTGTATATTTTACACACACACACAAACACAGGCCCTGACACATACACACACACACACACACACACACAAAAATGATCAATTAGCAAGAATTCATTTAAAATTAAGTTCTTTCTAAAAAATTCTCTTATACGTTTAAAGATATATTTTTTCATCTATGTTAATGTAAAAATTAATAATTTTGCACCAAAAGAACCTTAGAAAACTTACCTAACCTTATTATAACAAGCGCAATTTAATTTAGCCTAATCCAACTAAATATATTTTAGATAAGTTTACAATAATTTAATAATAAACAATTAATAATTTTCTTTTTTCGTTAGGTTTTGCGAAATTATTCCATACACAAATTTTCGCTTGCCTTATTCGGCAAGAAGAGCGTTGCTATTTAAGCCAAAATCGCAAGTTTTAACCTATTCGGCACGACATATATATTACACACTCTAGAGTTATCAGGGGACTCGAACACTAAGTCAGAACACCGCCTAAACCATAAAGTTAAAAAGTTTACCATATCGAGTGGGCGGTGGCAGGTTCCTGGCACCGCCCACGGTGCCAGGAATAGTGGAGCCAGCACCAGGCGGCTGTGGTAAACACCAGAGAGTTATAGATATAACCAGACTAAGCTAGTCTTGTAGATGCACCAGTCAGGCGGTGTGACCAAACTAGTGCAATCTTACCGTTAACATACATGAAATAGTCTCTGCCGTGGCTGCAAGAAATTCGCTACCAAGAATAAGAATGAGAAGAAGAAATAATAATAATAATAATAATATTAGTAGTAGTAGTAGTAGTATCATCATCGTCATCAAAAAATAAGAGCTGCACTCTTGTAGATAATTCAGCACTGAAATATAACCCATAACACAGTATACTATCATTAAACTCATTCACTGACAATGGGATAGATGATAAAAAAAACTACTGAGTATCTTTCTAGACTTAAACAAACAACAGAAGTCCGTAATTTTTTCCTGTGACAGGTAAGTATATTTATAATGTAAAATTTTTTAACTGTAAATGTGTTTATACGCGAGTAACGCAACTCAGTTTATACGCGAGTAACGCAACTCAGTTTATACGCGAGTAACGCAACTAAGTTTATACGCGAGTAACGCAACTCAGTTTATACGCGAGTAACGCAACTAAGTTTATACGCGAGTAACGCAACTCAGTTTATACGCGAGTAACGCAACTCAGTTTATACGCGAGTAACGCAACTCAGTTTATACGCGAGTAACGCAACTCAGTTTATACGCTAGTAACGCAACTCAGTTTATACGCTACCGAAGTATTTTGAAATGTATCCGAGAAACTAAATATATTTAGATACACCAGAAATGCATTATTTTTCGAGGCTGTTGTATCAACTCGTCTTGGCAATGTGCGTGTTGATTGTGACGTTGCCTGGGTTTATCCAGACGTAATTTATCCTTGCTTATTAATGGTTAAAGATAAATTTTCTAAGTTGATGAAACTCTGACTTAATCTAATCTAATGTACACGAGCTGACCTGACCTAAGCTAACTAACGGCTTGATTTAACCTAACTCTGACCTAACATATCTGACCTGATCTAACGTAACGTAGCCTAACCTACCTGATCTGACCTAACCTAACCTACCTGACCTGACCTAACCTAACCTACCTGACCTGACCTGACCTAACCTAACCTACCTGACCTGATCTAACCTAACCTACCTGACCTGATTAATACATAGAGCAAATCTGTATACGGGAAATATGCAAAAATTTGAGGCAGTAATATGAGAGTATCATACATATAACAGATGTCGTTATATATACACAACAAACATACATAGTCTTGTTCATTAACTAAATATTGATCACTACTACTACTACTACAGTCAAAACTAAGCGCTAAACCCACAAGGGCCGTGCAGCGCTGCAGGGTAGGCTGTGTTAAAGATTTTCTGTGGCATATCAGAGGCTAGAGAGGCCGGTGAGGAGTGCAAACCTTGATTTTTATATATATTATCGTCATGTCAGTGAAAAAAAAAATATATAAATAAAAGTATATATAAATAAAAGTATTAATTTGCAAAAGATGCCACTGATAAACTTGGTGATTGAGGTCAAGTGGTTCGTTAAGAGTGGGAGGAGGATAGAACCTTTACTATTTCGTATGCTGGATGACCCACACGGGTTTAGCCTGTCGAAAGATGCAGTACAATTCTCACCTTTTGGTGAGTTATAGTTACAAAGATCAATACACGACTGTTGTTGTATATTATCAAACGATCTTCAAATAAAGAGTAATTTTTTTTAATATTTTCTACTACTTTCTCCCGCCTTTCTTCCTCCTCTCTTTCTCTCTCTCTCTCTCTCTCTCTCTCTCTCTCTCTCTCTCTCTCTCTCTCTCTCTCTCTCTCTCTCTCTCTCTCTCTCTCACTCCATTCTTCCTAGTGATGTTTATTAATTTTAACATGACTTCGGTCGAGAGTTACATTACAAAAAAAAAAAGTTTGACCATGCTGATTCCTTTGAAGAGGAAACGTGAAAAAATTTCTGGAATCTGTTCTTGAGTTGTGGTACTTGCGACAAGTTGCTGCCGTGAGCACCAACAACCTGACTGAGCAGAACTTCAGCCATGAGCCCCACTCTGAAACTGGTTCTGGTGGAGGGTGATCCCCGCACCATCAACAGGTAAACAGAGAGGGTTCGTACCCAGGGGCAATGGACACTGCCTCTCAGGACGCCAACACTGGAACAGGACACTAGCTGATTTGCAATACTTGGTTTTCTTAATGATTTTGGAGATAAGACACTTATGCAACATTTGGGAATCTTTGTTAAGGAAACGTTTCTCCACGCAGTGGCTTCATCAGTCCAATACAAAGCAGAGAGGGGTAAGGAGAGGAGGAGTTTGAGGTAATCAGTCCCCCAGCCTGGAATCGATGTGTTCAGTCCACCACTTGGACTGAACACATCGATTCCATGCTGAGGGACTGATCACCTCAAACTTTGTATTGGACTGATGAAGCCACTGTGTGGCGAAACGTTTCCTTAATAAAGTTTGCCAAATGTTGCATAAGTGACTTAATCTCTAACTTGTCGGTTTTGAAAACCATTTATCACACTTATTTGATTACGTTAGTTAACTTTATCAATAAATTAAAAAGGTATTTTCCCCCCGAACGGAGGGTCTCGAAAAATATATATACATATATATATATATTTTTTAAACATGGACATTAAGCCCAACAGAGAACTCAAATGCAAATTATCGGAACAAAGGCGGTGCATGGTTGAACAAAGGTGGTGCATGGTTGAACAAAGGCGGTGCATGGTTGAACAAAGGCGGTGCATAGTTGAACAAAGGTGGTACATGGTTGAACAAAGGCGGTGCATGGTTGAACAAAGGTGGTACATGGTTGAACAAAGGCGGTGCATGGTTGAACAAAGGCGGTGCATGGTTGAACAAAGGTGGTACATGGTTGAACAAAGGCGGTGCATGGTTGAACAAAGGCAATGTATGGTTGAACAAAGGTGGTACATGGTTGAACAAAGGTGGTGCATGGTTGAACAAAGGTGGTGCATGGTTGAACAAAGGCGGTGCATGGTTGAACAAAGGCGGTGCATGGTTGAACAAAGGCGTTGCATGGTTGAACAAAGGCGGTGCATGGTTGAACAAAGGCGGTGCATGGTTGAACAAAGGTGGTACATGGTTGAACAAAGGCGGTGCATGGTTGAAGAAAGGCGGTGCATGGTTGAACAAAGGTGGTACATGGTTGAACAAAGGCGGTGCATGGTTGAACAAAGGTGGTACATGGTTGAACAAAGGCGGTGCATAGTTGAACAAAGGCGGTGTATGGTTGAACAAAGGTGGTACATAGTTGAACAAAGGTGGTGCATGGTTGAACAAAGGCGGTGCATGGTTGAACAAAGGCGGTGCATGGTTGAACAAAGGTGGTACATGGTTGAACAAAGGCGGTGCATGGTTGAAGAAAGGCGGTGCATGGTTGAACAAAGGTGGTACATGGTTGAACAAAGGCGGTGCATGGTTGAACAAAGGTGGTGCATGGTTGAACAAAGGTGGTGCATGGTTGAACAAAGGCGGTGCATGGTTGAACAAAGGCGGTGCATGGTTGAACAAAGGTGGTACATGGTTGAACAAAAACGGTGCATGGTTGAACAAAGGTGGTACATGGTTGAACAAAGGTGGTACATGGTTGAACAAAGGTGGTGCATGGTTGAACAAAGGTGGTGCATGGTTGAACAAAGGCGGTGCATGGTTGAACAAAGGCGGTGCATGGTTGAACAAAGGCGGTGCATGGTTGAACAAAGGTAGTGCATGGTTGAACAAAGGCGGTGCATGGTTGAACAAAGGTGGTACATGGTTGAACAAAGGTGGTACATGGTTGAACAAAGGCGGTGCATGGTTGAACAAAGGTGGTGCATGGTTGAACAAAGGTGGTGCATGGTTGAACAAAGGCGGTGCATGGTTGAACAAAGGCGGTGCATGGTTGAACAAAGGCATTGCATGGTTGAACAAAGGTGGTGCATGGTTGAACAAAGGAAAGTTCTGTAATGTGTTCAAGCAAGCTTGTGAAAGCAAAGTTATTACAAGTTTTCAGAGTCTGTTGGGTCATTTATGAAAGAGTGAAAAACAGAAAAAAGTATATATATGACATTTACTTATGCATCATTTATGGGATCATCATTCCCATGACCTACATTGGAAAGGAAATCTTTCAGAAATGAGAACACTTATTAAATACACAGAAAAGTATACAGAATGTCAATAGAAGTTTGCTAGAATTACCTGTCATATGTTCACTAGGCAAAAAAAAAAAAAAAAGAAATTCTTCAAAACAGTAATAATATTTCGTGGATGGCTAATAACAATGTAAGTATTTTGGTCTAATTGTCCCCCTTTCGAAACATTGAAAATTTCACGCTAGATAAGTTCCCCTATCGTCCATCATTGCAAAATACCTGATAAACAACAATAAAATAAATAATGTTGGTTAATGGGGTGTTCAAGATCCCCAGCTGCCACCTGCCAAGCCAGTAGAAATACTCTATTTTAGTCTCATGTCTTGGCACAGAAGTAAATAAATGTGTTCATCGCCCGACCTTCCCAGTGACGGCCGCCCCGACCACCGCTTTTGTACACTCACCTCGTTTATAGTCATCTATTTGTGGTGGGCGGCGGTGCCAGCGATCAACCCCCCCTCCTGACTCACCCCTCACTCGCCACGCCCACGTACGCCATACTCACGTATACCACACGTACGTTCGCCACACACTCTTAACACACGTTTGAAACACTAACATCCGCCACACTCACGTTCTGTTCACGTTGGCTACCCTCGGCTTCGCTTGTGACATAGTATATATTTTTGGTCTACACTATGTCAGTCACTATACTTTAGCATATTTAATACAAGAGAGTGAAACCTGACTAGAGGATGCTGGTAGTATTTTGTTTGGCAGAAGAAATGGGAAGCGTTCTCCTGACGTAAATGCTATTCATATGGTGACCCTCTCCTTGGACGTTTTTGTCATTTGACTGAGGTCTTGCGATGACTTACATGCCAATTTACAGTGTGCGTAGGCTTGCAGCAGGCACATTGACATGTACATTCATTATTCATAACAAGCTTCTTCTGTGATCCTTAATTTCTCGACTCTTCAAATATCAGTTCTACACTGCTCATTGTCTCGCCTTGTTTATCCTCCCAGTGTCACAATCTCTGCTTCCATGCTTAACGGATTTTCCTCTCTTCTAAAAGCACGTCTGCAAATTTCCTGTATTTTGCCTTGAATATATTCCCGACGTACAAATCTTCTCATCCTCCGTCCTCTAGATATCAAACCTGCATTTCGCCAATAGTAATACAGTTCGCAGTAACTTAGTTCATATTTTAAGTCCTCCAATCTCTAGTCAGTGCTTTCGATGGCTACGCATTTCCTACTCCTTTTGCCTTTTCCAATACCTTGACGAATAGTCTCCACTCTCTGATAGAAAAAGTTTCCTCCTTGTTGAAACTAACATTTCTTTTCTGTCATGTTAGAGATTATTAAAATCCTATAAACTGGTCCTGTGCTAAGAGTATTTACCCTTCCCTCACAGACGCCGTCTTCTTGAACCAGTCAATATACACAACATGTCCAACATGAAGCCAGTCTTGTCTAGTGCTCCAGTCTTCAGGTAATTAGTGACTTGGTCTGACCTTTGCTTGTTCGTATTGTAGTTGAGTATCTTTATTCTCGAAACATTTCACCTGTTCAGCAGGCTTCTTCAGTAGAAAACAAGGATAACTAAATATTGGAGAAAACAGAAGCAGTAGTTAGGTAAAAATGAAGATATCAGTCCTCAGCCTTCAAGAAAAAGTAATTTCGAGTATTTACCTCCATAACCTTTATCAATGTTACACACATGTCTTCCTTATCTACCTGTCAGAACTGTATTCCATTAATATAATAACACTGACTTCTCCTCACCTCTTCTCTTGATCTGTCTTCTGCTTACGTGCGTCTTGCCCTCCCAGCCTAGGCCAGTAGGCTTAGGCTACTGTTTACCGGCGGCCCCTAGCCAACGTAATGTAATTTAACCTCAGTGCTACTACTACTATTACTACTACTGCTGCTACTACTGCTGCTGCTACTACTGCTGCCACTCCTTCCTCTTACTGACGAGTCATCTGGTCTCTTCTGGTTTTCTCGCTCAGTTGTGACTTAACATTTGTTCAGGACGGACCAAAACCTAATCAAAAGATTCCTCTCCAAGTCTGAGTTATTTTTGATGTGGATTATTCATACGATCACATAATTATTCTCATGGTCACAGGATTATTTTCAAAGTCACACAGAATTATTCTCAAGGTCACACAGGATTATTATGTGATCACACAGGATGATTTTCATGATCACACAGGATGAGTCACAAAATAACGCAGATTTATTCATAAAATAACGCAAATTCATGCACAAAGTCGCGCCTGATTATTCACTTCTCTCTAATAATAAATGTAGGTTAAAGGGAGATATTCAGTGAGCCTGTGTTTATACATATATACGGCGTATACACCTGCAAATATACCATATATATACTCAAATGAAGCCTCGCAACCCCGGAAAGAGAAATACCAGCAGCAACGAATGGAAATTTGTAGACAAGGATGGATTGAAAATTAAGGTAACGAGTGTTGAGATTAATTCCATTGTTGTTACAGAACGAAGGTGACCTTGTCATGAATGACACGAAGAAAGCCACTAATGTAAATATAAATGTTCTAGTAGAAGGGGATTCCTGGATTGGATTTATTTACATTGAGTTTTGTTAAAAGCACAGAGAAGGCAGAAGGTGTGTGTCCCTGGGGATGACACGGAGTAAATAGCTAGAAAATAGTAAGAGGAACAAGACTATTATATACCTCAGTGCTGGTGGTAATGATGTTAGGAAACGTAGGAGTGAGGACCTACTTGACAGGAATGGGACAGAGACAGATATAATTAGGATGACAGGAAGGATCAATGTCATGTGTAACGTTCTGCCATGGAGAGTGTTGACAGTGATTGTTAGTCTAGGACAACTGATATTAATTGCTGGCTAGATGAAACGCTGCAAGGAAATTCCAGCACTATTAAAGAACAACAGGGAGTTTAAACTGAAAAAAAATAGGTATGGGTATATGTTGGTGTTACAAGAAAGGACTGTTGTACTATATATTTTGGTATTAACAGTTACTGAGAGTACTGTTACATTTTAAATAGAAATCAACAAGTCGATTCAGAAGGAACAATTTAATAAACATTGTGTAAATGATATTCCCATCATAAATATTGGAAAGGCAAAGTTGACCAGAGAAAAATGAAGAAGAAAGAGTTTTTTTAGCATATGTTATATATAGAGTCGTACTGCTGAACACAAGATGAACAACCTGAGATTGGTGTAAGAAACTATGTTGTTGTAGAAACTGAGATGCGGTTTAAACTGAAGGTTCAAGACATTCCTGTCGATTATCGTATTCAAAAAGTCGAGTTATTCCACGCTGTTAGAAACAACGGGAGTCAGGTGGTGCTATTTGACCGAGAAAACTTTATTTACTGTATAAAGCAAATATAAATGATAAAGGAACAGACACAGAATCTGGGTAGATTTTCTAGAAAGACGAGATAAGTTAATCTGGATGTATTAAATAGATCCTGAATTTAGAACGCAACCAAGACTGAGACTTCTCTAAGACGATATCATTAAGACTTCGAGACACCATTCTAACTAAACAACAACTTCCTAGAACGTAATATATGAACGTAATATATTAAAGAATGGGGAGAAAGGCTTATATCGTGCAAATTGCAATATATTTGAACAATTATGAATATCCATTCAAGCTTTATTTGTTTGATGTATACAACACATTCTAATACACTGTGCTGCTGTATTAAGCATGTATGATGGGCATTCACGTATAAGGTGACGAAGCTCTGTTCCGACCACAAGAACTATTACAATATATGAAAGCAAACAACCCCTCGCTTCTCCTGATCTATCGCTATGCTCCTTCTAGTTTCGGGATTAAGTCAGTATAACAACTAGATCTGCTCCAACAGAATCACACACAGGTTGAAATATATTCCGATGTTTCAATTTTTTTAATGCTCTGAGTTTGCAAGATGATTTTGTAACACAGCACGGCAGGTCATGCCTAGTACAGCACGGCAGGTCACGCCTAGTGCAGCACGGCAGGTCATGCCTAGTACAGCACGGCAGGTCACGCCTAGTACAGCACGGCAGGTCACGCCTAGTGCAGCACGACAGGTCATGCCTAGTGCAGCACGGCAGGTCACGCCTAGTACAGCACGGCAGGTCACGCCTAGTACAGCACGGCAGGTCATGCCTAGTACAGCACGACAGGTCATGCCTAGTACAGCACGGCAGGTCACGCCTAGTGCAACACGGCAGGTCATGCCTAGTACAGCACGGCAGGTCACGCCTAGTACAGCACGGCAGGTCACGCCTAGTACAGCACGACAGGTCATGCCTAGTGCAGCACGGCAGGTCACGCCTAGTACAGCACGGCAGGTCATGCCTAGTACAGCACGACAGGTCACGCCTAGTACAGCACGGCAGGTCACGCCTAGTACAGCACGGCAGGTCATGCCTAGTGCAGCACGGCAGGTCATGCCTAGTGCAGCACGGCAGGTCACGCCTAGTACAGCACGGCAGGTCATGCCTAGTACAGCACGGCAGGTCATGCCTAGTACAGCACGGCAGGTCACGCCTAGTACAGCACGGCAGGTCACGCCTAGTGCAGCACGGCAGGTCACGCCTAGTACAGCACGGCAGGTCACGCCTAGTGCAACACGGCAGGTCATGCCTAGTACAGCACGGCAGGTCACGCCTAGTACAGCACGGCAGGTCACGCCTAGTACAGCACGACAGGTCATGCCTAGTGCAGCACGGCAGGTCACGCCTAGTACAGCACGGCAGGTCATGCCTAGTACAGCACGACAGGTCACGCCTAGTACAGCACGGCATATTGCAATTATGAAACCAGGTCACCCTTATTTGGATGCAACACATTCAATACACTGTGCGTGTTAGCAGGTCATGCTGGTGCATCACGATCAGGTGACGAAGCTCTGTTGCACAGACAGTACCTAGAAGCAAAAACGCCGTCACCTGATCTATCGCTATGCTCTTCTAGTTTCGGGATTAAGTGGTAAACACCAGATCGTCAACAGAATCACCATACCCGTTGAAATATATTCCGATTTTTCACTCTAGTCTGAGTTTGCAGAGATTTGTAACACAGCACGGCAGGTCATGCCAGTACACACGGCTAGGTCACGTCTTAGGCACACGGCAGGTCATTGTTGTACAGCAGGCAGGTCCAGCCTATTGTACGGGCACGCAGGTCATTGCCTCAGGCACATTGACAGGTCATGTCTAGGCAATGCATTGTTTTCAGGTCAATTGGGTTTACAACACCTTTGTCTCAGGACCAATTGTCCTGGGCCACATTTCAAGGATACTCCAAATTGTTCTGAGTGACACAATTTTTTCTCAGGACACACATTGTTCTCAGGCACACATTGTTCTCAGGACACACATTGTTCTCAGGACACACATTGTTCTCAGGACACACATTGTTCTCAGGACACACATTGTTCTCAGGACACATTGTTCTCAGGACACACATTGTTCTCAGGCACACATTGTTCTCAGGACACACATTGTTCTCAGGACACACATTGTTCTCAGGACACATTGTTCTCAGGCACACATTGTTCTCAGGACACACATTGTTCTCAGGCACATATTGTTCTCAGGACACACATTGTTCTCAGGGCACACATTGTTCTCAGGACACACATTGTTCTCAGGACACACATTGTTCTCAGGACACACATTGTTCTCAGGAAAAACATTGTTGTTCTCAGGACACATTGTTCTCAGGACACACATTGTTCTCAGGGCACACATTGTTCTCAGGACACACATTGTTCTCAGGACACACATTGTTCTCAGGACACATTGTTCTCAGGGCACACATTGTTCTCAGGGCACACATTGTTCTCAGGGCACATATTGTTCTCAGGACACACATTGTTCTCAGGGCACACATTGTTCTCAGGACACACATTGTTCTCAGGACACACATTGTTCTCAGGACACACATTGTTGTTCTCAGGACACACATTGTTGTTCTCAGGACACACATTGTTCTCAGGACACACATTGTTGTTCTCAGGACACACATTGTTCTCAGGACACACATTGTTGTTCTCAGGACACATTGCGGACACACTTGTTCTCAGGACACACATTGTTCTCAGGCACACATTGTTCTCAGGGCACACATTGTTCTCAGGACACACATTGTTCTCAGGACACACATTGTTGCTCAGGACACACATTGTTTTCAGGACACACATTGTTCTCAGGACACACATTTTTGTTGTTCTCCAGGACACACATTGTTGTTCTCAGGACACACATTGTTCTCAGGACACACATTGTTGTTCTCAGGACACACATTGTTCTCAGGACACACATTGTTGTTCTCAGGACACACATTGTTCTCAGGACACACATTGTTCTCAGGACACACATTGTTCTCAGGGCACACATTGTTCTCAGGACACACATTGTTCTCAGGACACACATTGTTCTCAGGACACACATTGTTCTCAGGACACACATTGTTCTCAGGACACACATTTTTTCTCAGGACACACATTGTTCTCAGGACACACATTGTTCTCAGGACACACATTGTTCTCAGGACACACATTGTTCTCAGGACACACATTGTTCTCAGGACACACATTGTTCTCAGGACACACATTGTTCTCAGGACACACATTGTTCTCAGGACACACATTGTTCTCAGGACACACATTGTTCTCAGGGCACACATTGTTCTCAGGACACACATTGTTCTCAGAATATATACGGTTACTTATTATTTAGTTTGTTTACCTTTAATATTTTCTATTTGTATTTGTAAAATACATTTCACTATGTTATAAATGCTTCAGGATTTTTTTTCCTTTGTATTCGTACAATTTTGTGTCTGCTCTCCCAAACGATTCAGTGTCGTAAGCCTATGGGTGATAACCTGCTTGACTTGGTTCTGGCAGAGAGACTACTGTAAATAATTTAGAGGTCACCGAAGAGCTTGTCACAAGTTACCATAAGTTTTTAATTGTACTTGAAATCGCGACAATAAAGAGAGGTTTACACTATGATCTAATATGTTTTATAATTATTCTTCAGAAGACTATGAAATTAAAATTGCTAAGGAATCACAGATAAATAGAATATATATTATATTAGGATATTGTTGAGTCTACTCAAAATTAGCTCATAATCAGCTCATTGTTAATGAGAAAAAATGTGTTTGATTTTTAACAATTATTTCATTTCGGTCTTTACACAAGAAGGCAAAAATGAAATCCCGGTAATAAATTATTATAGTAGAGCCGAAGAAAAGTAATATCGCAGTCACTTGAGATAATTATTAAAAAGAAAACAGAATAAAACAAAATAAATATCCAGTCAAAGAAAACCTATTTTCAAGGACGAGACCATCACCAAGATGTTGTACATGGGTTTTATTGGTCAGCAAAAAACGTATTTGACGGTGTGATTCCAGCTCCAGCAAAATGTAATTTGGGGCAACAATGTGGTACATCAAAACTTTTGTTATGACTCACTAACATATATAATTACTTTGGTTTAATAAGGGTGGTAACAACGTGCTTGCCTCGTGCCTGTGAGATGAACTGCTTCAATATTGCATCTTTGTGTCTCATCTGCGTCTTTATTAGGCATCTGTGAGCACTGCCTCCTCCTAGCATCTGTGAGCACTGCCTCCTCCTAGCATCTGTGAGCACTGCCTCCTCCTAGCATCTGTGAGCACTGCCTCCTCCTAGCATCTGTGAGCACTGCCTCCTCCTAGCATCTGTGACCACTGCCTCCTCCTAGCATCTGTGAGCACTGCCTCCTCCTAGCATCTGTGAGCACTGCCTCCTCCTAGCATCTGTGACCACTGCCTCGTCCTAGCATCTGTGACCACTGCCTCCTCCTAGCATCTGTGACCACTGTCTCCTCCTAGCATCTGTGTCCACTGCCTCCTCCTAGCATCTGTGACCACTGCCTCCTCCTAGCATCTGTGAGCACTGCCTCCTCCTAGCATCTGTGAGCACTGCCTCCTCCTAGCATCTGTGAGCACTGCCTCCTCCTAGCATCTGTGTCCACTGCCTCCTCCTAGCATCTGTGACCACTGCCTCCTCCTAGCATCTGTGACCACTGCCTCCTCCTAGCATCTGTGAGCACTGCCTCCTCCTAGCATCTGTGAGCACTGCCTCCTCCTAGCATCTGTGTCCACTGCCTCCTCCTAGCATCTGGACCACTGCCTCCCTTCCTAGCATCTGTGACCACTGATCCCTCCAGCATCTGTGACCACTGCCTCCTCCAATCTGTGAGCACTGCCTCCTCCTAGCATCTGTGAGCACTGCCTCCTCCTAGCATCTGTGTCCACTGCCTCTTCCTAGCATCTGTGACCACTGCCTCCTCCTAGCATCTGTGACCACTGCCTCCTCCTAGCATCTGTGACCACTGCCTCCTCCTAGCATCTGTGACCACTCCCTCCTCCTAGCATCTGTGACCACTGCCTCCTCCTAGCATCTCAACCAACCCGTCGCTGTTTAATTAATACTCACAGTATTTTCTTCACTGTAATTATGGTTTGGATTATACGCGAAATCTGAAAGAGTTCAAGGCCTCTCAAAGGAATAATTTACAGTTTCTACTCAAAATAAAATACGAGGTGCTCGTATGAACAAACTGTTTTCAGAAATCTAAAAAATATGTTTTATGAGAGAAAAATTATTAGATAAAAATTACATTCTTGTATCTGGCATTTTGAAAAGTGACATTACTGCCAGGTCTCATTTCATACATACTGCTTTTATGAGAATCAGTTAGGTAGGCATACAATGCCACCGTACCTCTCACAGCCTCTGGTGCCTCCAGCCTATGCCTCAACACCTTCCCTAAACACACCTAAACACAACCCGGAGAAAAGCACCCTTGTGAACCAGTCACAAGCGTGAGGAGAGTCATATACCTTTCTGACCCTGAGGAATGTCGCCCACCGTCCCCACATACCCCTGGGAAAGCCAGCCTCTGTCTCACAACCCAACCAAAATCCTCTCCGGGTTCGATTCCCTGGTCGGTGTGGTTCACCACTAACCACTACACAGACATGAACAAGATAGTGGAGGGTTGTGGTTGACCTCGTAGAGAAGAGCAGCTCAACATGTTAACAGGAATAAGCCACTGCTCAGTTGGATGGTTAATAACCCTGCATGGCTTATTAACCATCCAGGCTTAACACTCCAGGAAACAAGCAACCCCAACCCCACAACCACCAACCACTACTACCATCACCAAGACTACTACCACCACCAATACTACCATACCACTACCACTACGACCACAACCACCACTACTACCCACCACCACCACAGTTACCATTACCTCCACTCGTATTACCACCACCACCACCCCTACTACCACCACAACGACCACCACTACAACCCCCCCACCACAACCACCATCACCACCACAACCACCACCACTACCACCATCACCACCACCACTACCACCACCACCGCCAAACCACCACAACCTCCACCACCACTCCAACCACCACAACCACCACCACGGTCACGTACACACGACCACCACCTTCCCTAGGGCAACCACCACCACCACTACTACCACTACCACCACCACCGTCACACTCCAGACAACCTCCACCACCACTCCCACAACCACAACCACCACCACGGTCACGTACACACGACCACCACCTTCCCTAGAGCAACCACCATCACCACCCCTAACCACTACCTCCACCCATCACCTGAACCGCCACCTCCACCCACCACTACCTCCACATTCACCACCATCACCGCGGTCGCCACCACCAAGCAACCACAACCACTGCCATCACTACTATCATCAATACCACCAACAACAACCATCACCACAACACCACCATAACTATCATCACCGCCATCATTACCCCAACCACCACTACAACCACCACTACAACCACCACTACAACCACCACTACAACCACCACCACCTCAATTAGTACCTAAGTTACCACCCCATTACTAAAACCACCACCTCAGCCACAACCACCACCATCACCATCAACCACGACCACCACCACTGCAATCCCCCCAACCCCCCGCCCCCACCCCCACCAACCACCCTTGACACTTGGCACGCCACACTACGTCATCGTCAGCCCCTCCCAGCAGAGCCATATATGTACGTGAAGGTTGCTACACCCACTTACATGACTACACCAGTAGCCAGCTACCCTGCTTGTTGACATGACTACACCAGTAGCCAGCTACCCTGCTTGTTGACATGACTACACCAGAAGTCAGCTACCCTGCTTGTTGACATGACTACACCAGAAGTCAGCTACCCTGCTTGTTGACATGACTACACCAGAAGTCAGCTACCCTGCTTGTTGACATGACTACACCAGAAGTCAGCTACCCTGCTTGTTGACATGACTACACCAGAAGTCAGCTACCCTGCTTGTTGACATGACTACACCAGAAGTCAGCTACCCTGCTTGTTGACATGACTACACCAGTAGCCAGCTACCCTGCTTGTTGACATGACTACACCAGAAGCCAGCTACCCTGCTTGTTGACATGTCTACACCAGTAGCCAGCTACCCTGCTTGCTGACACGACTACACCAGTAGCCAGCTACCCTGCTTGCTGACATGTCTACACCAGTAGCCAGCTACCCTGCTTGCTGACATGACTACACCAGTAACCAGCTACCCTGCTTGCTGACATGTCTACACCAGTAGCCAGCTACCCTGCTTGTTGACATGTCTACACCAGTAGCCAGCTACCCTGCTTGCTGACACGACTACACCAGTAGCCAGCTACCCTGCTTGCTGACATGTCTACACCAGTAGCCAGCTACCCTGCTTGCTGACATGACTACACCAGTAACCAGCTACCCTGCTTGCTGACATGTCTACACCAGTAGCCAGCTACCCTGCTTGTTGACATGTCTACACCAGTAACCAGCTACCCTGCTTGCTGACATGTCTACACCAGTAGCCAGCTACCCTGCTTGTTGACATGTCTACACCAGTAGCCAACTACCCTGCTTGTTGACATGTCTACACCAGTGGCAAGCTACGCTGCTTGTTCAACACGAGACCAACTACCCTGCTTGTTCAACACGAGACCAACTACCCTGCTTGTTCAACACGAGACCAACTACACTTCTTGTTCAACACAAGACCAACTACCCTGCTTGTTCAACACAAGACCAACTACCCTGCTTGTTCAACATGAGACCAACTACACTGCTTGTTCAACACGAGACCAACTACCCTGCTTGTTCAACACAAGACCAACTACCCTGCGTGTTCAACACGAGACCAACTACCCTGCTTGTTCAACACGAGACCAACTACCCTGCTTGTTCAACACGAGACCAACTATCCTGCTTGTTCAACACGAGACCAACTATCCTGCTTGTTCAACATGAGACTAACTACCCTGCTTGTTCAACACGAGACCAACTACCCTGCTTGTTTAACACGAGACCAACTACCCTGCTTGTTTAACAAGTAAACAACAATATTCTTGAAATGATGCTAAATGATCTGTAATGTGAAATATATTTCAGCCCGACTCCTCCAAGCTTTTCACTGTCCAAACGTAGATCTACGTTCACTCGCTTAGCTCTCCGAACGTAGATCTACGTTTTATTTTACATACATTCAAATGTAAAAAAAAAAACATAGATCTACGTTCGGAGCGCTACGCGAGTGAATGTAGATCTACGTTTGGACAGTTAAAGGGTTTTAACTGCCCATCTGACGTACGTTTCGCAGAACGAGTAATAGTGAGGCTTATGTGTTAAAACATTTAATGTTTACCATCGACTCCCACTTTCCACACAACCGTCACTACGAGTTTCTAGTTATTACAAATGCTACAATACACAATTTTTTGTTGTTAGGATAGTTTTCGTGTCATAGCAATACCACAGTTTTAGTCTATCAAAATATAATTTACTATTAAAAGTTCTAGATGTCGTAGTTGTTTCTATATAAGAAGAACAAACTTACGGGGAAATTTCTATATTGTTTATTGTTATTATCTACAAATTCTTATAGCAAAACATGCTGATCCTCTTAATTCTATGAAGGCGGATAATAATAATAATTCATGTTAAGCGCTAAACCCATGTGGGTCATTCAGCGCAAGGGGTGGTGGAGGCTTGATCCTCCGCGTGGTTGTGGTTGCAGTGTACAATTATGGGGTGTCAGGCTGCGTGTTGCGTCAGTATGATCAGATGTAAGGCAGACAAAGATTGTCACGAAGTGCCGCAAGAGAGTGACCTACACTGAGGGGCGGTGTGTCGTGCTGCAAGAGAGTGACCTACACTGAGGGGCGGTGTGTCGTGCCGCAAGAGAGTGACCTACACTGAGGGGCGGTGTGTCGTGCCGCAAGAGAGTGACCTACACTGAGGGGCGGTGTGTCGTGCCGCAAGAGAGTGACCTACACTGAGGGGTGGTGTGTCGTGCCGCAAGAGAGTGACCTACACTGAGGGGTGGTGTGTCGTGCCGCAAGAGAGTGACCTACACTGAGGGGCGGTGTGTCGCCTTTCTCTTATAATCATACCCATAATTTGCAAAGGGGTAGATCGGAAAGCCTTTGGTCATCCTCAGTCGGGTCATCATATAAGACGCGTCTCAGGAAATACCTGTCCTGTTTCCTGACACACCTTTCGTAACCTTCCTCTTGTGCTAGACTCTTTACTGCCTCTGTCAGATGTGCTAGTGACGTCGTGACGTCTACGGCCGTCCTTTCGCAAGGTAACTTTCGTGAAAGAGACTTGGACGTCAACATAATCTCTAGAGAAAGAAGTTTTGAGTGAGAGAGAACAAGATGAGAATGTGAAATCTGAATCTGATAAAAGTAATAAATTTGATGTATATACTCGAGTAAAGTCCGACTTCAAGTACAAGTTGCGCATTTAGTTTTTTACCCAAAAAAATGTACCTTGTTTATAGAGTCAGCTGAGGACAAAAGGAAGTTAGGGCAAAAGAATTAAATTGAAATCTTGAAGGAGAAACAGCCAGGGACAGAAAATAATGAGAGGAAAACCAAATATAGTGATAAGGCTGGAAATGAAAAATATTCATTACAAAGATTTAAAAGGACACACGAAAATGGCTTTTTTATAAAGACAGCAAAAAAAAAAAAAAAAAAAATCTTCCTTTGTAGAAATCTTCAACTTGTCTGTTCTAAAATATATTATAAGAAATTTTGTAGTCCCAGCCAAATCCCACCGACGTTTTGGGATGAATAAAAAGTAAGAAGCTTCACTAGAAAAAAATCGTACATATATTTAAAGATTTAATAGATACATTGTTGATATAAAGATGGAATATACAGAAGACGAGGTGTGAGAGATACATGTCTAGTACATATTGTTACAGGTTTGTCAATGATTATAATGAGAAAATCTCATCCAGCTCCTCAGAGCTGGGGCGCCTGCCCAGAATACAGCAGGCATTACCCCTCTGAACAGCAGCGCTGAGTCGCTGGAACATATATATTTATGTGAAGGTGTATGCAATAAATATGAGGGTGAATGTAAATGTGTCGTTTGAATGGAAGGGAATAACAGTAAAGGTCGCAATATATTGAAGGAAATTATACATAATGTGCTTCTTACTGAGGAAAAAAGTCACTAAATAATGAAAAAAAGACTGAAGTATATAAAAGACTGAAGTATATAAAAAAACAAAACAGACGTATGAAAATGGAACTAAGAAAACACCAAAGTGTCAGTTCCTTCATAATATAATCTATGTTGTTACTATAGAAGTAATAAGAAAGGTCTTACATATATTATTTTCGTTGTAAATCAAATGGAAATTTTAATTTGCTAAGGAAATATAACTAAAACAAAATTTAAAATCATTCGTTTTCATTTACACAGATAATTAGATTTATTTCTATATTTAACAAAACAGGATTTTTGTGTTTTAATTTACAAATTATTAACCGATAGATTTCTATGCTGATTACATTATATATCTTAGAGTTAAGATTAAGATGTCACTCGTACTGGATATATACACAGAGAGGTGTATTTCTCAGCGTATATATGCTATATTTCTCAGCGTATATATGCTGTATTTCTCAGCATATATATGCTGTATTTCTCAGCGTATATATGCTATATTTCTCAGCGTATATATGCTGTATTTCTCAGCATATATATGCTGTATTTCTCAGCGTATATATGCTGTATTTCTCAGCATATATATGCTGTATTTCTCAGCGTATATATGCTATATTTCTCAGCATATATATGCTGTATTTCTCAGCGTATTTATGCTGTATTTCTCAGCGTATATATGCTGTATTTCTCAGCATATATATGCTGTATTTCTCAGCGTATATATGCTATATTTCTCAGCATATATATGCTGTATTTCTCAGCGTATTTATGCTGTATTTCTCAGCGTATATATGCTGTATTTCTCAGCGTATATATGCTGAGAGTTTAACACCTACTTTAGGGATTAAATAATTCTTGTCTGGTGGTGAGAAGATTACGAGCAGCCTTAATGAATAGTGTAGTCGATAGGCTTTAAACCCCATTGACCAGCCTAACAAGATGTCGTGGATAATAATTATTCATTTGGTCTTTACAGGATGTCATCAAGGGCATTTTCACAGAGAGATATTCCTCTCATTGTATATATTGTATATGAGCTACATGTAACCTTAATCAACCTCGCCCACTTGATAGCATTTTATATTAACGAAGTTATTGACCTCAAAAGAAATAGATTAATTCAATTTCCTAGGCTCAAGTGTCCTTCAGGAGCATCGAGGCGTGAAGAGGCTCCTGTCTCCAGTACATCGAGGCGTGAAGACGCTCCTGTCTCCAGTACGGTGACTGGTGCCCCGGGTGTCGCAGGGAGCTGGGCACGGTTAAGATAATGCCCCTGCCTGTGGTATGTGGTGACCCAGATATGTCAGGGAGGTGGGCAGGGTAAAAAAAGAGGCGCCCCTGCTTGTCATAAGTTAGGTAGTGACCCAGATATGGCGGAGAGCAGGGCAGAGGGCCGGAAATAGTCGCAGCTGCCGCCAGAGACGACTGTCTCTCATCCAAACTGACACGCTCGAGTGGACACCTTTTCATTTCATTGTTGGCTATGTATTTATGTAAAATAATTCAGAGAAAAATATAAGTAAATGACGTAATACGTATTAAAAGTGTAGATAATAGGAAGATAATCCTCGGATATAATATAGTCCTAACATGAGTGAAGCGGAAGGTTGCTGGAGCCTACCTACCTGGAGGGCATTCCGGGGATCAACGCCCCCGCGGCCCGGTCCATGACCAGGCCTCCTGTCGGATCAGGGCCTGATCAAGGAGGCTGTTACTGCTGGCCGCACGTAGTCCAACGTACGAATCACAACCCGGCTGATCTGGCACTGACTTTAGGTATCTGTCCAGCTCCCTCTTGAAAACAACCAGGGGTCTACTGGTTATTCCCCTTATGGCTGGTGGGAGGCTGTTGAACAGTCTTGGGCCCCAAACACTTACTGTGTTTTCTCTTAGTGTACCAATGGCGCCCCTACTTTTCACTGGGGTTATGTTGCATCGCCTGCCAAGTCTTTTGCTTTCGTAGGGAGTGATTTCTGTGTGCAGATTAGGGACCAGTTCCTCCAGAATCTTACAGGTATAGATTATGATATATGTCTCTTGCCTGTGTTCCAGTGAGTTCAAGTCAAGTGCCTATAAATATACCTATAAATATAGGTATATTTTCTAAAGGGGTGGACCGGTAAGCCAGTGGAAGGCCTCGGTCAGATTATAAAAAGCTTCAGCTGCGGGTCATCATATAACTAAGACCCGGGTCAGGAAACACTTGTCCTGTTTCTTGACAAACCTTAACTACCCTAATATTGCTGGTTATTCCTTCGTCTCAGAATATGGGTTATTCTTTACATATCAGCAGACAAGACCTAAGTATGGTGGGGCTATATTTACTACTTTCTATTTTGAGTAAAGATGATTTAATAGACTATCTTTCCACCCTTTACTTCCTCTGACACAGTCGTCATGAAACTGGAAGAACAGTCGCCTTAAACATATATTATGAAAGATGAAAGTGGGAAGACATTAGGAACTACCACTGCTGCAATAGTTCTACTAGTGCAACTATTAATGTTCCCTCACTTCCAACCACACCACTAAACCTACTACTAATTTTACCAATAAAGACTGTGGTCCAGATAACCGGATATCCTGTGTCGTTCCAGAATTTACCCCTGGGTACCGCTGCCACCATCAGAAGGTCCTGCTCAAGCAAACATTGTTGCTATCGCTAGACCATGACAGGTAAAATTCTATACTTGAAAAGTGGTTGTGCAATCGATTCTTAGACTTCAGAAATATTTTGGCGCTAACAGTATCAAGGATGAGTCTATTCACGTACTCCATAACCCATGGAAAAATACTCACATTCTTGTTACAGTGGACTCCACGGAGTTCCGTACCATCCCTCGTCACTGCACAACAGGACATATATAAAAAAGATGGCTAGGCTACAGTAAATCTGCTAGGTATTAAGACTGAGGTGGTCTCGTAGCCATAGAGAGAGAGAGAGAGCGAGAGAGAATGTACACACTAGGACAGAAGTGTTTGTTCCAAAATTTAACTAGGATATGCACAAATTTATCGGCATCTTTTACATATATTATTATTACTACCACATTCATGGGGAAGCGCTAAACCCGTCGGGGTCATACAATGCCTGAGGGAATGGAAGGCATTCAAGACTCGATTCAACGAATTAGAGCACAGTTCCAATTCGTTAGATCAAGAGCCTCTCACCGACATCAAAGAACCTCCCTTGAGGGGCCATCTCTTAGATAATCGGAACACCCGAGATAGACAGCATATTCAAGACGGGTCTGACAAGAACATTATAATGTTGGCATTGTTTAAGGTGTTTGATGCGTAATAGTTCTTTAATAAAATTTGGCACTCTTATAGCTTTCCTGTTCACAACATAACATGATTTAGTATATTTTAAGTCTATACTAGGCGCTGATATTAACTCTGCTAGGGTAAAATTTACATGTACAGTGTTCATCACCTCTGGAGGTCATATTCAGTGGCAATGGTTAATGCCGTGACTGTGAAGAATCAACATTAGATGTATTAGGTGAAACTTGAGGTGTCCTCACCACTTGTTGTATCTGTTAGTTGGTTTTCATAACAGTTATCTTCATATCTTACAATTTTAAGTTCAATCTCGATTACTTCGCACCTGGTCACAGACCGGGCCGCAGGGGCGTTGACCCCTGGAATTCTCTCCAGGTAAACTCCAGGTAATACCCACGTCGCAATTTATTACCTCACTTTTCTGACGACTGCGGCAATCTGTCCGGGTCTCTCTAAATAGAGTCATAGATCGCGTCACTCCCGAACTCTACAATTTTGGACATACTGTAAGTTCTAATTCTAGATCATCTATGCATATTAAGAGTTAATCTGGGCCAAAGTTAATCTTAGAGAAACACCACTCGTCACTTTTCTCCGCTTTTTCCGGTATGATAGTCACTAGTCCACTAGTAAAGACTGTTATATCTAAAATGAATTTTTTAGTTTACTAAGTAATCAGTTATATAGTATTTTGTAGAAAACCTAAACGGCGAAGGACACATCTGTGGAGACTTTGTTCTCCATGTCATAAATATAAATGAAAAAAGTAATTTGTTAGGCAATACATTTTATTAATAAAATACTTTAGGTGTTAGATAAGAGCTAATCGTCTTGAAGAATTCTCCGTAAGTTACCAGATGGAGTGGTAGGTGAGGGACACATGACCAGTCTTTCTGAATACTGGAATCACTCGGCAACTTGGTCTTCGTTTACTCGGCTAAATTTGACTGTTTTGGGATATGAAATTTGATATCGATATTATTTTTTTTTAGCTTGTTTTTTTCATTCGTCTTTGTAGAATTGTTTAGGTTCAGCTTTTGTATTTATTTTAATGTATTTCTTACATTAACTTCGCTGATATTTAGGTCTCTCAGTTCCTGCCGAAATTAAAAATTGTGACCAAGGTATGTTGGCTTCATATTTAGATGCGCCGATCGAGCTGAAACGTCAGGAAGAGCGAAGGCCGCAGCGCAGCCTTGTTGATACCTGTCACTCTAACGTCAAGGTCCTTTCCGGTTGGCACTGTTTTCGTAATCTTTACATACAAACTTCAAGGTTTACTTTAATGTTGTGGGTAATTCTTTCTTCAAAGGAGAGGAGTACTGGAGTGAGGAGAGAGGGGTGAAGAGAACCTCAGAGGTAATAAAGTAGTGTGTAGTGAGAGTGAGAAGAGGGAACAGGAGGAACACAGACGAAGAAGTGGTTGAGGATGGTTGGTAAGGAAAAGAAGGATGAAGAGGAGCAGGGGAGGTGCGATAAGAGAGGTGATGATGTAAGGAGGAAGGGCAGTAGAAAGATGAAGAGAAGACACAGAAATAGATCACTGGGTATCTGATGCAGGGTCTGACTCTCACTTCATACCTCACCCATGACTCGCCCTCTCTCTCTTCCCCCCCTCTCTCTCTCTCCAACAACCTCCAAAAATATTCTCGCCTCTCCCCTGCACCTCCATGTCCAGCTTCGCACCTTTCACACCTGCACGCTCCTTTCCCTCACACTCACCAAAACTTCGATTACTCCTTTGAATCCTCATACACTGGGCCCCACACCACACTTTTCCCGAAGTGCGAATATTTAACCCATGCTGGGCTAGTTCACTGGTCAATACCACTCCTCCCATGAGAGAACATACCACCGTAAAACCAATCCATCACAACCCGAATAGTTAACACGATCTTTGGCTGTATAAATTATCAAGACTTACTACCTTCATATGTAATTATCCCATTACAGAAATTCCTTCATAATTTTGCAAAATGCTGCGACGAACCCTAGTTATAGCGAGGTTATAGAGTTAATACTAGTGGTATAATTCGATACTTGACACTTATAACTGCATTTTCTCTCACAGAGTTGCCACATTAAATATAAAAATATAAACAACCGTATCCAACATCTTCTTTATTTTCATATCTTCATCTTTATTAACACAAACATACGTAATGCTGTAAAAAATTACTATTTCCTAATAATCCTTTTTCTCCTCCCACCTTCCCTCTCCCCCTTCCCCTTTCACTTTTCCCTCTTTTCCCCTCCTCTCACTGAAGTCGTCCTTTTAATGTTAAACTTCCATTTTGATGGCATGTCTTTAATGTTTACATTTTCTTGAGCGTCTGTGCCAGCCAGTTTATCATCACTCTCATTCCCTTATGTGCTAATATGAGATGGTATCAACAGACAACTAGTATTTTGTCTTCTATAATATTTACAGTTATAGATCTAAAGTTCAGACTGAGTAAAGTTTG
Source organism: Cherax destructor (assembly GCA_009830355.1). NCBI lineage: Eukaryota > Metazoa > Arthropoda > Malacostraca > Decapoda > Parastacidae > Cherax > Cherax destructor. The sequence goes on along the minus strand of WNWK01007282.1, from coordinate 10,278 downwards.
CTTCTAAGAACACAGTTCATTAATTCATTTGCACCGTCAGTGGCCAGTATGAAAGAAATTAATTCGATCTGGGTACAGAGCTGGATTAAGATTTTGCAGTCCCCTTGGCTGCAAGTACACTATAAGGGCGTAGCAAACCGAATAACACCTGCCTTATAGGGATCCACTCTTTAATCTCTATAAAAAAATAATCACAACAGTCAACAGTTCATATACGTGATGTAATAACAAACTATGTTTCTGCTAAATTCCTCTGTACTCGATTGAAGAAGTCTGTTGTGTAGGCGAAACGTTTCGAACAAAGATATCTAACTGTTGCATATGTGTCTTACTTATCAATAATATACTATAATTGTAAACTTACAGCAGTAACTGTGAACACTTTTCACTTAATCTTTGGAGGTCCTCCAGCTGGCGGAGGCCCCTGGGCTGCAGCCCCTAAAACCCATGCCTTAATCAGACCCTGTTTGGGTAGAAGAAACCAACATAAGCTTTTCGAGATCTCTCACAACTTTCGGTTTTAACTAAAGTAATCGCTGATCCATCAACACCAGGAGCTAGAGCTCTTCTAGCACCTTCACTCTTGATGCTGGCTAGGTAGTCCCCTTCTCATTACAATCAGCAATTCACGTAGTTTTCTCATTTTAAGCGTACTCACCTTTAGTATTATCTCGCTGACTCCCGACGAAGGACCTCCTTCTCTTACATTCTTTATAATTTAGTGTCTTATAAGAAAAAAAATCATAATCGATACTGACCTTTATTAAATTAAGTTTCAATCACTATTATAAATGTTACCACGTTTAGTAACAAAAGGAATATTTTATTAACTCTCGTACGCTGGCAAAGATGGACACGGAGTGTACACACTGAGAGGTGCATTTCTTTCAGAGTATATTTGCTAAAACTTTACTCCCTATTTTAGGGATGAAAGTATTTTTGTCTGGTGGTGAAAAGGTTACGTGCAGACTTAATGACCCTAGTGTAGTCGACAGATTATAAACCCTATTAACCAAAGACGAACGGTAAGTTTAACTCAGTTCTCAGCATTATCTCACTGCATGATTCAGCATCTGAGAAAGATTCTTCAGTCTTGTATAATATCTTTTATAATAATAATAATATCTTTATTTACTACAAGTACATGTACATGGTATACAGGCCTAGCTGACATCAGTGACATACTACTATATAGAAAGTCCCTTGTTATGCTGAGCATTTTGGGCAGATTAGGTCAGTGTCCCAGGATGCGACTCACACCAGTCGACTAACACCCAGGTACCCATTTTACTGATGGGGAACATAGGCAACAGGTGTAAAGAAACACGCCCAATGTTTCTGCCCTGACTGGGAATCGAACCCAGGCCCTCGCCGTGTGAAGCGAGAGCTTTAGCCACCAGACCACCAGAGCCAAGAGTGCAAAACACAGGAGCAGGTGCTCTTGTTTTCTGCACTGAGCGTAGTTATAATGGTTCACTTCGGGACGAGTTCTTTTTTTTTTTTAAGAAAAAATTTCTGGCGTATGCTTATAGTTGAGTTCAGTGATGATTATTAAAAAAACATTGTTGAGAGAGAGAGTGAGTGAGAGAGAGAGAGAGAGAGAGAGAGAGTGAGTGAGAGAGAGAGAGAGAGAGAGAGAGAGAGAGAGAGATTGAGTGAGAAAGGGAGAGAGAGAGATTGAGTGAGAAAGGGAGAGAGAGAGAAACTCTCAGAAAGAAACTTACTAAATGAAGACGATGAAGCACTAAGAAGAAAAAGAAGATGAAAGAGAACGGAAAGGAAGACGGAGAATGAAAAGAAGAAGCAAAGGAAATATGAAGAAATATTTCAGATAGACATCAATCGAGGATACTGTTCACGACACCTGTATGCTGCACTGTACACAGGTACACTGCACACTACACAAGTATACTGGACGCAAGTATACTGTGCACTACACAGGCACACTGTATACTACAAACGTATTTGTGTATAATACAATTGAAGTGTATGCTTCACAAATATACATGTGAGTGCACAGGGAACAGTGGTACCAAAATATTGACGAGAGAAATGTAACTAAGTTTGCAGTGTCCTTCAAGTTTGGTAGACTTCTCTACCCTTGCCACTTTGTCTCCTAAACACAATTATTAAAAAACTTGATGTCTTCTAATATTGACTGTCACTATTCACCTAGTAGCTAAATAGGACACCTAAGTGTAAGTCGATTATTGTGGGTTGCATAACAGTTGGCGACTCACTTGGGACTAAACCACACTACTATATTGAAAATAAATCTTAGCTACTGACGTCTCTAGAAAAAAATCTTTACGATTTTTATTTTATGTATTGATCTCAATTTCTCGACCTAACTCGACTACATTGTTTCACTGCTGATATTTTATTCCATGACACTACCTGCTGGAAGTTGTGCTTACGCTAGAGAGGAATATCACTGCTGGAAGTTGTACCTACGCTGAGAGGAATATCACTGCTGGAAGTTGTACCTGCAGGAATACTGCTGGAAGTTGTACCTACCCTTGAGAGGAATATCACTGCTGGAAGTTGTACCTATGCTAGAGAGGAATATCACTGCTGGAAGTTGTACCTACCCTTGAGAGGAATATCACTGCTGGAAGTTGTACCTACGCTAGAGAGGAATATCACTGCTGGAAGTTGTACCTACGCTAGAGAGGAATATCACTGCTGGAAGAGTTTGTAACCTACGACGTAGAGAATATCACTGCTGGAAGTTGTACCTACCCTTGAGAGGAATATCACTGCTGGAAGTTGTACCTACGCTAGAGAGGAATATCACTGCTGGAAGTTGTACCTACGCTAGAATTAACTCAGGAGTTTTGTGGGTTTCCTTGTGAGTTCGTTTGTATATGTATGTGTGTATTTGTGTTTCTCCCTTGGTATATGCCTCCGCCATACGTAGGAGACACACTTGTCTCTCCGATCATCGGTGTGTTGAACTCACCCGCTTGGACATGGATCCATCGATGCCATACTGCCTCTCAATGTCGAGGAGATGACCGCCCTGCGGCAGGTGAACGGTGGTGCAGATGGAACGAGTCCCAGAGTAGTCGTCCTTCTTCTCCCTCTGGCGCAGGCCGATGGGGGTGTACTTGTAACCGTAGGCGGATGGCCAAGTCATGGCGACGGCAGAGTATAACGACGATGGCAGTGACGGAGAAGAGGTGCACGCACGCTGGCTTTCGGGGCAACACTAGGAAGGCATGCCCGGTGCTACACCTCGTTGGCACGCCGCCCCCTGCGCTTACCCGTCCACCCGCCCGAAGTTGGCCGCCCACCACCCGACCCAAATTGATTCGTGCATCTCTGATTTCTTCGGCAACAGTGTCCAAGGCGCTCCACGAAATGTCATGAACAATACAGAGCGAAGTAAGGAGGTAGAGGGGCAGCAGTCACAGCAGGAGTATTTTGGGCGGCATGTTCCCTTATACCCCCTGAAGGGCTCTCTCTCCACATGCTCTAGTGTTCTTTCTCAGTTTTACGTCCGGGTGAGGCGGGGGAAGGAAGGCGCAGTATTGAGTGATACCATGTGGAAGAAATGTTGAGGATGGTGAAGGTGGTGGAGGCCGTGTTGGTGAAAGTGAGGTGAGGGAGGAGGCCCCTAAAGGTGTCTACCAACATCTTCTCTAACACCTATTACAGTCAGCTGGCCCACCGGCTCATATTCACCCACTACACAACAAGCACCGCCAACGCCAACCCTTCCTCCACCATCTCCACCCACACTAACTACTGGCCTTCCTCCACCATCTCCACCCACACTAACTACTGGCCTTTCTCCACCATCTCCACCCACACTAACTACTAGACTTCCTCCACCACACTGCTGATGTATCTTGTTTCACTAATAAAAAATGAATCCTTCCTAAACATCGCACACCCGTACATTACCCACTTCCTCAGCACACCCGTACATTACCCACTTCCTCAGCACACCCGTACATTACCCACTTCCTCAGCACACCCGTACATTACCCACTTCCTCAGCACACCCGTACATTACCCACTTCCTTAGTACACACACAATCGCCTCTCTCTTCTATCAAACATCCTCAATACTTACTTAACACCACCCACCTTTACACACACACACACACACACACACACACATATATATATATATATATATATATATATATATATATATATATATATATATATATATATATATATATATATATATATATATATATATATATATATATATATATATATATATATATATATATATATATATATATATATATATATATATATATATATATATATATATATATATATATATATGAAGTACAGTTTAGTCTACTATAAACGTATCAGGTTCAACCACTAAATAGGAAGGCAGCCCAGGAGATGATGGGAAAGCTTGATCACAAATGCATCCCAGATCAAAGACGAATTAAGACGTGGAGAATCCAAATAAAACAGATTAATTATCTCTTATTCAAAATGTGGAAAGACAAACCACAGAAGCCAAGAAAGCAAGGAAACTGACACGTGCTAGAAACAACAGTGTTTGGGTACAAAGGAAGATAATTTGTAAATAACATGGCAGAGAATGTTAAACCGAGCTAAAACTACTATATAGCCACATAAGAAAAGAAAAGAGCTATAAAATAGCAAGTGATAAAGCAGACAAAGGAAGGAGTACTCAGTAGTCGACAGAGAGACACGTGAAGAACCAGACAAAATGTTATGAGAGGTGTTGACAGAGGAAGTGTTGCTACCTAAGATAGGAACATGAAGTGTTGCTACTTAAGATAGGAACATGAAGTGTTGCTACTTAAGATAGGAACATGAAGTGTTGCTACCTAAGATAGGAACAGCGACACATCAAGCCACACTAGAAAATACACACATAATAGCCTAGGAAGTGAAGATTCTTTATTTTAATGAAAAAGTAACGTTTGACTTATAGAATCATAAATGTATGTGGACAGAGAGGCAAGGAAAGGGAGGGTAACTCCAGGTTCTTGGATCCAGAACCCTCACCGGCATCAAGGCACCCTTCATTCTTACTCCTTCCCCCCCCCTCCACCCTCCCTCTCACTTGTCTTCCTCGTACATATATTTTTCCTATGGGATGATAGAGATATCTTCCATGATAGAGATATCTTCATAAAAACTATCTTTCTGTTGTGTATGGGATAGATTGTCCTGAGAGACGTCAACTCCCAGCTGACAGTAACATCACCTCTGCAGGAAGGAAACCATTGAAGCTGCCCTACCTGATGAACCCTTACTGGAATACTTGAATATATCCTCAATGCTCTAATAAAGCCTCCCAGCCCAGGCTGACGCCACGGAAGCCTCCCAGTCCAGACTGACGCCACAGAAGCATCCCAGTCAACGCTGGCGCTACCGAAGCCTCCCAGCTGGTTGGCGCTACCGAAGCCTCCAAAACCAGACTGGCGCCACAGAAGCCTCCCAGCCAAGACTGGCGCCACATAAGCCTCCCAGTCAAGGCTGGCGTCACAAAAGCCTCCCAGCCAAGGCTGGCGCCAACTGAAAGCAAAAGTAATATTCTTCCTTCACTGGAGAAGACTTTCACACAAGCAATACTTGACATATAACATTCACATTAATTAGGTGGTGGCACTTGACCCAGGGAACCTAGCATCACTTCACTAATAATCAACTATGACTCTTAAGTACAGAATATGAATTCCATCCCGATTAGAAGCCTGATACCTATGACTCACGAAATCAGGAAACGGGTGGGGATTGAACCCATGGCAGGTGAGACCTGAAACTCACAGGCCAGTGCATAATCCATTTGACCATTATTTTTATTATAATCAAAGAAAGCGCTAAACCGACAAGGGTCATACAGCACTACGGGACAGAAAATAGTGCTGGGGCTATAAACAGCTAGGTAGAGAGGGGATAGAGGTGACGGGAGAAAAGGGCTGGAAGGGACGCTGAGGGCTGTGTTAAAGTTCGTACAGTAAAGCAGTTGCTGACAAAAAGTCAAAAAGTGATTGTTAGTCAAAGTCAGGACCGTCTGTAAGAAGGGAAGATAAGGTAAGAGTGGCAGGGCGGCGGCGGCGTTGGAGGTAAATCCTGCGAGTTCGCTGGTAAACCAGACAATCTACAAGAAAGTGAAGAACCGAAATAGGGACCCGACAAACCTCACACTGAGGAATAGGGTGTCGTTCCATAAGATACCCATGGGTAAGGCGAGTATGGCTGATGCGGAGACGAGAGAGCATAGTCTCCCGAGTACGGCAACGGTGGTAAGATGGCCACAAACCTGAAAGTGGTTTAATAGAGTGCAATTTGTTATGGTGCATGTCCGACCACCGTTGCTGCCCTCGGGGTGAAGACGGGCAAAGATGACTGGAAAATAATCTCTGAACGGAATACCTCTATAAGAAACCGGAAGATCATGCACCGCTGACCTCTCAGCAGCGTCCACCTGTTCATTGCCCTGCACATCAACGTGTCCAGGAACCCAACAGAAAACGACATCTTTGTTTTTGCTAGCCAAACGGCACAACCATAGCTGAATACAAAGGACTAATGGATGAGGGGAATCAAATTGTTTAATGGTTTGTAAAGTACTGAGGGAATCTGAAATGATCACAAACGTCGAAGGAGACATACATGTAATACGGAGAAGCGCTATGAGGATGGCATACAACTCGGCAGTAAAAAATACTAGCGGAGTCTAACAAATGACCTCGGACAACATCGTCAGGGAACACCTCCGCGAACCCAACACCGTCAGAAGATTTAGAACCATCTGTATAAACAACAACGGCATGAGCATGTGACCGGAAGCGATCAAGAAAAAGAGAGCGAGAAGCAGTCGTAGGTAGGAGAGCTTTGGCGCACGGCAGTAGGGGAGAATAGACACGAACCGTCGGAACCTCCTAAGGGTAAGGGAAAAGGCATTATTATTATTATAATCAAATAGAAGCGCTAAACCACAGGGGTCATACAGCCATGAAAAGGCAGACGCTAAATGAACATACAAGGGAGACAACTGGAGAGAAGATCGGAGTGAGTGAAAATGAAGAGAAAATGGCCGGAGTAAGCAGGGGCGTCGAACAAATAATGGGCTTCTACTAACGGAACACGAAGGTCATGAGAGTGGACAAAGTAACGAAGGCAATGAGCATCACGACGATCAACTAAGAAAGGAACATTCGCCTCAGCATAGAGGCTTTCAACAGGGAATGAACGAAAGGAACAAAGGCATAAACGTAGACCCTGATGATGAAGGGAATCTAACTTAGAAAGAGTTGTAGGAGAAGCTGCAGAATAGACTTGGTTGCCATAATCCAGCTTGCACAAGACTAGGGTGGAATGCAAACGGAGAAGAGTCTGGCGATCTGCTCCCCATGAACGATGCGCAAGAATTTTAAGTAGATTCAGTCGACCATGGCAAGCTGCCTTCCAAGAGGAAATGCGAGGTTTCCATGTCAACCGGCGATCGAAGAGAAGGTCAAGAAACTTGACCGTATCACATTCTGGAATATGTGAGCTGTGTAAATACAATGGAATTTCTGGTACAAGAGGACGTCTAGTGAAGGTAATGAAATGGGTTTTCGTACTAGAAAATATAAATCCATGAGAAGTGGCCCAATGGGAAACTCGGTCAATCGCATCCTGAAGGGAGGCTGCTACCAGGCGACAGTCAGCGCCTGCGTAAGCTATAGCGAAGTCATCCACATAAAGTGACGACCAAATATGCGATGGAAGAATGGAAGGTAGGTCATTTATAGCCAAGAGAAAAAGGTCCAAAAACAAAGCCGGGTCAGAACAGGATGTGGTAACAAAAAAAAGCCTGGAAGGAGGAGGGTTATCATGAAACGAAGACTCCATGATGATGGTACTTCTTTCTTATTATTTTTAAGAAAAAAAAAGGCAGAAGGAAAGAAGAAAAAAAGAGGAACAGCAGAGGGAAAGTCACTAGAAGGCATGAAAGGGCCGTAAGTTCCCCGTCTCATCTGAGAGGACCTCGAGACCACGAGCAGTGCAGATGCAGCGTGGCACCCGTGCCATACCCTTCCCTTCACGTCAGTAAACCAGCGCTCCGGGATACCAACCTCACATCTACCGAGCCACCTCGGCGGCTCGGCGGACAAAAGAAAGAGTGGTTGGAAACCCGCCACAAAGCATACTTCCGTCGGCTGCCACCTTCCAGAACCGACAGGCAGCCTCTGGAGATACACCCGTCACCTGCAGGACACCCCACCTACCTCTCGGAAATCCAGGAAGGAAGCAGGGCGCCTCCAGATTCCACGGCAAACTACATCACTCCCGAAGAACCTCACGGAGTGGGATGAACCTCGGCACACTTTCCCCTACCTAGAAACCGTAATGCCATAGGGGAGGACCCCAGAGGCTACAAACGGGATAGGGAAAAGGGAGGGTTGGGAGAGGGGAGGAAAGGGAAAAAAGGAGGATGGGATAGGGAAGGGAGGATTGAGGGGTAATTATTTTCGGTCTGAGGAAGGAAACCAAAGGGTCTAATTCCTTAGACCGAGAGCCTCTTTGCCACGTCAAGGAGCCCTCCTTGAAGAGACCATTCGACCAGCTGGACCTAGTTGGACGAATCTTATTAGAGCCAGCTGGTCGAGTTTTAGGAGTCACTTGCCATGGGTTCAAACCCCACCCGTTCCTTGGTCTCATAATACCTATGCTGCCACGTAGCGTCATATTGAAAATTGTATAAAATACCGACAAGTTGATGATTAAGGTACATGTGCAACAGTTATTGTATCTTTATTGTTGAAAGGTTTCTTCAGTCAAATCCAGAGGCAGCAGTGTAGTAGTGAAATGAAGATGATGTAATCAGTCCGTCAACATTGGAGAAATAGTATATGAGGTGGTCAGTCCCTCAGCCTGGAGGAGTTCACCTCAAGTCAAGAAATATTTGACTGATAATGATTTTCCGATTGCCAACCTTGTGTCCACTGCTGCATATGGAGCTCCGACAATGAACGACACACCTGGAGTATACCTGGAGAGGGTTTCGTGGTCAACGCCCCCGCGGCTCGGTCCGTGACCAAGCCTTGCAGTGGATCACGGCTTGATCACCCAGGCTATTACTGCTGGCCGCAAATAAACCGACGTAAGAAAAGAACCACAGATGGCTGGTCAGGTACTGACTTTAGGTTTTGTACCAGGATGCGACCCACACCCAGGTACCCATTTTATACTGATGGGTGAACATGGACAGCTGGTGTCTTAAGGAAACACGTCCTAATGTTTTCCAGCCGTACCGAGGATTCGATCTCCGGACCTCAGTGTGTGAGCTGAGTGCGCTAGCGATCGAACTACGGGACTGGTCAGTGATAAGTTGCACGGACGTAAATGATGCCTGGGAAAAATTCAAAACAATGTTCACTGCCATCCTTGATAATATTGCACCAGTTAGAGAGGTTAGGATTAAACGAAGAACTGAACCCTGGATGACTACTGAGATATTAGATAATATGAAATTCAGAGACCAGTTGATAAAAAGATTTAAGATAAACAGACAGGATATTGCAGCGCTAAATGAATTCCAAAGGGTGAGGAACAGAGTGCAGAGGCTTATAAAAGGCGCAAAGGCAAGACACTATTGCTCAAAAATCGAAGAGTACAAGAATAACCCTAGAAAGCTCTGGCAACAACTCAAACAGTTGGGTATAGCCATATACCCGTAGATAGATCTAACATAGTACTAAATGTCGATAACGAGGTATGCCACGAAACAACTAAGTGGCAAAATATTTTAATTCATACTACACAACTGTCGCATCAACACTAGTAAGTAAACTACCAGCTGCATCAATTACCTTTAACACAGACAATGATAAGTTTAAAACATACTATACCAATAAAGGGGTAACTCAAAACAGTTGTCAACTAGTAAGTGAATCTCATGACTTCGAACAAAAGGAATTAAGCAGGTTAAACCCAATTAAGAGCACCGGCCCAGATAACATCCCGTCTAAGTTCCTAAAAGATGGTGCCTCTGAACTGGCACTCCCCATTGCTCACATAATAAATTCGTCCATCACCACTAATACAGTGCCAGAGGGGTTCAAGGAGGCTAGAGTTACTCCTATCTTCAAGAAAAATAGTAGGTCTGATGTCAGCAACTATAGGCCTGTTAGTATACTCAGTGTAATATCCAAAATTCTAGAGAGGGCGGTGTACTGTCAAGTAGTTAAATATCTTAGTGACAACAACATTCTTCATAGTTACCAATCAGGCTTTAGGAGATCTTACTCAACCGACACCTCCCTAATTAATCTGATGGAT